>VXAL01017350.1:316735-379313 GCA_013399475.1 Chauna torquata
CCCGGCCTCCCGAGAAGCCCCGGGTCGGGCGGGGGCGGTGGGGTTTGTCCGTGCGAGAGCTCGTCGCGGAGCAGGACGCTAATGAGCGGCCGGCAGCGCGGAGCGAGAACGGGGAACGCCGCGGGCTCTGGGCTCGTTTTCCTTGGAGCTTCCGGCGTGCGGTGGGAACGGGAAAAGGGCCGGGAGGGCGTCGCGGGGCGGCCCCGCAGCAGAGCGGGGAGGGAGGAGGAGGAGGAGGAGGAGGAGGAGGATGCGGCGAGCGGGCTGGGGGGCGCGCACCGAGGCAGGCGGAGTCTGCGCTGCTTCCTCGCTGCTTTCCGCTGGTTCGGGTCGGCGCTGACCGCCGGCCCCGCGTCGGTGCGGCCCTTTTCCCCGTGGGGCTCGGGTGCCCGGCCGCAGAGGACGGCCCCGAGCTTTGCCTCCCGTCGGGAAGGGGAGAAGCGGCACGAAGCCGGCCCGCGGACCCCTCTCTGCGCTCCCCGGGCGCCTCGGGGTCCGTCCTGTTCGCCCCAGGCCAAGCCTGACGCGTGCTCCGGCACCCGGCTCGCCCCTGCGAAGGCTCAGCTTGGGGTGCCAGCCATCACCTTCCTCGCTTTTATGGCGGGGGCAGGTGACTGAGACGGGGGGGGAAGACCGTGACAAACTGCAGTCAGCAATGCCTCTCTTCTTTCCTTTTTTTTTTTTTTTTTGGACTGTCTCATTCCAATGTGATAACTCAGGAGTTTTTTTTTTTTTTTTTTTTAAAAACGGATACGCTATAGTCTGAGTCATCTTAGCAAGGCCAAGATGCCCAAACTGTATTTTGTCACCTTCTGGAGTCCCGGCTTTAATACTGTCCTCCTGCCCCCTGTAGACTCAGGCCAGAGCTCAGCTATTGGCCTTGGCGTGTTCTTGTGCGTGTTTATCTATAGCCGCTCTGCAAGGCGCTGTGTTTGGGTTAGTTCAGAAATGCAACTTGACTGGAGAGCAAAGAAGATTCCTGCTCGCCAGGTTCTCTGTGCTTAGACTTGCCCATTTAGTGACCTTCCAAAGCCTGGACACCAAATCGTGGGGGAACGTTTCTCCCATAAGCCTGTGTTCCACCTCTCACGTTTATTCTGTGATACAAGTTGCCAGAACCCAGCGCGTGTGAGCTGTTTTAATAGCTGCCTTTTGAAAGACGGGACGCTCCGACGCTGCTGACTAGCACTGCTGCTTATAGCAGGGGGTGTTGGAAAAAACACAACCTGTCCGCTTTGCGCAGTATGGCTTGTGTCTGAGAGCTGCAGCGGGGCTGTTCGAGCGCTGCGGGTGGGTTTGAAGAGGGTTGCTGTGCTTGCTTCTCAGTCAGGGACAAAAATAACAATTTGGTTTTAAATTTTCAGATCTTAACTCAACTTTCAGAAATGGACCTTGACATCCAGTGTGAGGAGATGGACCCATCTAGATGGGCTGAACTTCTGTCCACCATGAAATCCTGCAAAACCATCAGGTAGTAACTAGTTGTGTGTGCTCTCTTCTAAGCAAGAACTGTTGCGTTTTCCTACTGTGAGAGGAGGTACCAGACACAATGCATTTCAGCAGTGAGGCTGAGCTGTAGCACTGTTGACCCGTGACTTAAAGGTTGCATGGGAACAGGGATGATTCTACATATTTTTGCCCAGAAAGTTGATAAAAAGATAAAAACGTTCTTGCAAGGCTTTTTTTTTTTGTCTAGAGGTAAGCATCCCTTGGTACGATCTAATGCTGCCCATGCAGTATGGTGTGCACACTCAGCTAGGTAAAGTCTTGAGTGGTTATCTACATATTTGACCACTGTTTTGGTAGTTCTGTCTTTCTCGACAGTCAGATTCTTCAGGAGAGGGAAGGCGTCTATCCTTTGTGCTCGTTCAGTTGCACGCTGTCTGGGCTGCAGGTCACACGCTGCCAAGTGACTGTTAATTAGTTGTCACGTGCAAGCCACATGCCAGCATCTTTTAATTCTTCACTCAGACTTCAAAAGTACCTACCTTGTGTGTTGAGCAAGCCACTGTGGCGGAACCATGTTCCGTAGTGTAAGCTGGGGGATGGGGTGAGACTGTTCAGAAGATTTGCTTCTGCATTCTTCCTCGTCTTCTGTTTGGGAATTCACACTCCGTGAGCTGGCATCGTCCTGCTTGGGCTGGAGAGGATGGGCCACATCCAGCCAGCGGTGGCTTGGAGGAGGTCAGGCAGGTTGAGAGCGACTTGCTGTTGTTTTGCAGAAGAGTTTTTTGCAGGCAAGCTTCATGGGCTTCCCAAGGTCTGCCTTGGGTAGCAGAAGGCAGTGGGATGGTTGTGTCCTGAGCAGAGGCTGGGCTGCTCAAGGCGTAGCGGATGGGAGCAGCTGTGTCAGGGGCTGCTAAACAGTGATGAACACAATCCCAGTGGGAGCCAAGTCTTCTTGCCAGGGGGTGGGAAGGAGAAGCCCACTAGATTCTCAGTTTTCATAGTGTAAGCTGAGGAGAAGTGACCAGGGACAGGCAGCTTTTGGTGGTCCTGGCTGTGACTGTGCATGGGACTGTAAGATTCTTCATGACACCTTCCTTACCCTATCCCTCTTCTGCCTCGCTGTACACCTCTCTCCCTGTCCTGCCCTGTCCCTGGCTCCCAGTCTGTTCCTTGACTCTCCTTCTAATTCAAATCCCTCCCCCTCAATTTAGCAGCAGTGAATAAAACTCCAAGTCCCAGTGAGGGAGGCCACTGCCATGCCGCAGCCTTGCTGCGTGCCGAGAGTTATGCTGGAGAGAGGCCCTGAAGGCTTCGTGACTCACCTGTACGAGACCAGATTGCCAAGCGTGTCTCTGGGGCTGGGAAGCCTGGCCGAAGACCCAGTTTCGCTGGTCTCAGTGCAGAACCAGTCTGACAGCCTGCAGGCTGGCCTCTAGTTAGATGTGGCTTCAGACGCTGGGTAGTTTGTCGCTAGTGAAGTTCAAATGAAGGTGCACCATCCTCCAGCTGAAGCCCGGCCAAGGGGGGCAAGACTTGCGTCCGCGCAGCACAGAGGAGGCCCGTGGCTTGGGAAACTGCCATCCAGCCCCTCCTGTGCCACAGCCCTGCAGACAGAGCATGTCTTCTGCCCCTTAGAAGTAGAGGCTTGAGCCATACGTTGCCCAACAAGCCACACGCATGCTTCTGGAGGTGTCCCGGGGACTAAGGAGGCATAAGTTAACCACTTTGCTTTCATGGGGAATGCTTCAGCCAGGGAGACCAGGGTGACCCTGGGGACTAACGTACTCCATCTCTTCTCTTTCAGGCTGGATGACTGCAATCTCTCCAGCAGTAACTGTAAGGACCTCTCCTCTATCATCAATACGAATCCGTCCCTCACAGAGCTGAAGCTGAACAACAACGAACTGGGAGATGCAGGCATTGAGTACCTGTGTAAAGGGTTGCTGACACCGAGCTGTAGCCTGCAGAAGTTATGGTAAAGCCCTGCTAATTGTCTCGCTCTAGTGTGCTTGCAGAGTGCTGTAGGTGAAGTCACAAGGCAAACTAGTACGTGGTCATAGTACCAGAGCCGTACTGGTGCATCTCAGCCATTCCCTAGGTCAGATACTGGAAAACCACAGGAGTTTTTACCTAGCCGGCATATTTACTGGAAGACTCTAGATCATCAGTCTCTTTGCCTTGCAGCACGAAGGGAAGGACAGGTAGAGTTTTCCCAGCCAAGCTAAGGGTTTATGGAGACCTTCTTTAGAGTGTGTAGCATTAACACCTACCCGACATTTTCACGGATGTATTTTTCAGAGTACTCTCCTGCCAGTTATCAGCGTAGGGTTTAGCAGTCTAGTCCAGTTTGCTTGCTTCTTTCTCCAGGAACCAGGCAAAAGGGTGTTCCTGTGAGCCTTGGCATTTCACAAGCTGTCAGTCTTTCTGCCCTCTACCAAATCGGCTCTGTCACAAGCCTTGTCTTCTCAGTTGGGCAGGGGCTAGATCTGAGGCTTGGTTCAAGCCAGCAGTTTTTGCAGAGGCACCAGCACCACATGACAGCATTAAAGGACTTCCCCTAGCAAGCCCTACAGCCCAGCCGTGCTGCAGGAGGAGCTTTAGTCAGAGCTAGTGGTTGCTGCCTCCGCTCTTCAGTGACCCTCAAAGAGGTGCTACCTTCTCTGTCCAGGATCTCTTCTGCAGGGTACTGGAGTCCTCCAGCTCCTGAGGTGCGTCTAGTATCTTCCTGACACTACCTCGTAAAAAATTGTTTACCCTTTAGACCAGATATGCCTGCTTCAAAGTCCGTGTGCCCTCTGCAGTGAGGAGTCATTGGTGAGTAGAGGGAAAGTAGACTGTGAAGCTAATCAAACTGCGGTTCTCAGATGGGCCTTCAAGAGTGACTGTGATACTCCGTAGTAGGAGACTAACTCAAGACACTTTTCAGAGAGCTTTTGTCCTGAGCTCCAAACTCTCCAGACCCCCCAAGAAATAGCCTGGATTAGGCCGTCTCAGTTCTGTAGAAAAGTAATTGTTCGGTTTTGGGGTTCTGGTAACGTGCTGGAGGGCGGGGGGAAAGAGCAACCAAACGGAAGCCAAACTTAGCACCACTGTGCACAACACTTCGCTATTACACGAGTGTCATGTCTGATAACTCGAAACACCCTATAGCAATAACGGCGAGGTTCCTATACAACTTCTCCCAGCCTGAGTACTGAAGTATCAGCTCCATAGATCCTTCTTGTGCTATACAATAAAACTTCTAAATGATGTATCCAGGGATTTAAGCCAAGTTGGACAAGATTTTTACTTTTAGCTACTCTGGATCACATTTCCAGGGGGACAAGAAATCATAAGATGCCCTTGCTTTCTCTCAGGAGTTAACCTCATGATGATTAAAACACTGCTATAAAGCAGTTGTGTTACTAATTAATGTAGGGTGTATCCTTCTTTTGCTAGAGATGCTGCATGAGCAATTACACTGAAGGAAACCTAGGAGCTACTGTTTGGGCTACAGGTACAACATTAGCTGATACAATATTTTAGCACACCTTAAAACAACAGTACTTACCTGGATGTACTGCTTTCTAGAGGGCTACGCGCTGCTGGTGTCACGGTGTCCTTCCAGTGCCCAAACCTCAGCAGATGCACCTCTCCCAGAAGAGCCTCTGTGGTTCTGGGGATGCGTTTCTCTCACCCCAGCTGCCTCTCTCCTTTAGGCTGCAAAACTGCAATCTGACAAGTGCCAGCTGCGAGACTCTCCGCTCCGTCCTCAGCGCACAGCCATCGCTGACAGAGCTGCACGTGGGTGATAACAAACTGGGAACTGCTGGGGTGAAGGTGCTGTGCGAAGGGCTGATGAACCCCAACTGTAAGCTGCAGAAGCTGCAGTAAGTAGCCATGGGGCATTTTGGTCATCAGACAGTTCACCTTTGTCTTGTCCTGACCTTGAGACAGGCAGGAGTTTTATTTCCAGCTGCAGATTTCTTCCTGTTTTATCTGAAGGTGGTCGTGCTCGTTCATGGGAGTGGGTCTTGAGGGTTCGTCAGAGCTAGGTGCCTGTTCCCATAGACGTTGTTTAGCCCGCTTGGCAGCGTCCTGTTAATGCAAGATGTCTCTGGCTCCCAGGGGAAGTCTGATTCTGCTGCACTTGGTCCTTGTTTTACGTCTGAGCTGGATCCAGGTCTCTTTGCAGCCTCCAGCTCCTCTCGGAAAGGCTCGGTGGGGAGGCTATGAAATGTGTTGCAATTCAAAACTGAGGCAGCCTGTGCGTTGCTTTAATGGAGGACTAGTGCAAAGCTGGGGTGGGTAGTTAGTCTTGCTTGGTTTCCCTGCAGTCTAGTTTAAGAAATAACACCCAGTGAAATGAGCAGGGAGATGCTGTGAAGAACTAGCGGCTGAAGTCTGCGTATGGTTCTTTCTCTTTTCGTGTGTTGCCTAGTCTTGAGTCACAGACCCCACCGGCATGTGTTCTGCCCTGGCTAACATATGCACAGCTGATGTTGTGTGGGTAGCAGGACGTGGTGAAGACACTTGCTTTTGTTGGGTTTCTTTTGTCCTCGCAGGCTGGAGTATTGTGAACTCACAGCTGATATTGTGGAAGCTCTCAACGCTGCTCTGCAAACCAAGCCCACCCTGAAGGAGCTCAGCCTGAGTAACAACACGCTGGGAGATACAGCTGTGAGGCAGCTGTGCCGGGGGCTGGTGGAGGCAAGCTGCAACTTAGAGTTACTACAGTAAGGAAGAGCTGGTCATCTCCAACTGCAAATAATCCTGCTGCTATTCCTACCATGTATAAAAAAGGAAAAACTGTTGTCAAGAATGCTTGAAATTTAGGCCAGCTTTTTGCTGGCTCAGATTTCTGTAACTGTGAAAACTGAAAGCACATGTCTGGGGCTTTTTTTTTCTTTTAAACTATCGTGTGATTCTGAGTTCACTCCTACCTCTGTTGGTGTGGTGTGAGCATCTACCCCATGTTAAACTTGCAATTACAAGGAGTGACTGCTCATTAGTATCTGAGAGTGGAGGAGCAATCGCCTTCAGAGGCTCTAGTTCTTACCCCTGAGTTACCAGCCAGCTGAGTATATTTATTCAGATCCATACTTTTCTTCAAAAAAGAGATGCTGGATTTGGCCTCTTGTTGGTAAAGCCCCTGAAAGGGTTCAGGGTAGAAGCACGATTCAGTTGAAGTTGCCCTACGTGCTGCAGCACAGCCTGGCTGGAGGAGCTCGCAGTTGCTGAGCCAACACTATGTGTATCCAGGGAGCCAGCTCCAGCCGTGCAGAGGCTTCAGGGCTCTGCAGCAGCCAGCATTCCTTTTTCCTTTGTTCCCCGTGTCCCAGTTTGGTTTGCGGCTGCCAGGGACTCACTATGTGATACATCCGAAAGCTCCTCTTCAAAAAAACAGTTGATAGAAAGGGAGAATCGACTAAAATGAGCCTTGCGTGTGAATGGGAGCGATCAGAGTTGAAGCACACTGCAGCCTCGTGAGCTGCAGGAATGGTGTGCTGCCTCACCCAGGGCCCTGCTAGGATGCCTCTAGCATCTCTGAGCTTTGCAGGCTCTTGCAGTGCCCAGCTGAGCTGCACCGGTTTGCAGCAGGGAACCATCCCATAGCCCTTTTCTAGTCTGAACTGGGGGTGTTGGGTAGTATCTGATGCAACAGATCTGGAGCAGCAACTCAAACTGTGCTTATTTCCGCAGCTTGGAGAACTGCGGAATAACCAGCGATAGCTGTCGGGAGATCAGCGCAGTTCTCAGCAACAAGTCATCGCTGATAGATCTGTCTGTGGGGGACAACAAGATCGGGGACTCCGGCCTGGCTTTGCTGTGCCAAGGACTGCTGCATCCTAGCTGCAAAATCCAGAAGCTATGGTAAGGGCAGATAGGGTTTGCTTAAATCCCTCTTGTGGCCTGTGAGCTAGCTACATTATATTGCTGGTCTGCTCCAAAGTGGAAAGCTTCTCAGTTACACCCCCTAGTGAAACAAGGATGTCTCTGCTGCAAGTTAGTTCACAAAACCAGGTGGAGGACACCATGAAGGAGCAAGACTGAATTGAAATCACTTAGATCAAATTCTGGGGAGAGAGGGAATGAAAACTTGTGATGGCATTGCTTTGTCTTCCTCTTGAGATATGTGTATGTGTTCGTATTTCTTTTTTGTTACAAGCAGAACTTTCAGTGCAAAGGATGGAAAGTAAGGAGAAGGCTCTGTGGTATGAGATGTGAGTGAATTTTGTAAAGGACAGAAGAAAATGAAACGCTGTCACCAGAAGATCAGAATACTAATACAGAACGGTGTTTTCTAATCTAAGTAATTCTTGGGGGAAAATAATATTTTGTTCTTCCCTGCAGGTTATGGGACTGTGATCTCACAAGTGCTAGCTGTAAAGATCTCTCCAGAGTCCTCAGTACAAAAGAGACCCTCCTAGAGGTCAGTCTGATAGACAATAACCTGAGAGACTCAGGAATGGAAATGCTGTGTCAGGCGCTCAAGGACCCCAGAGCTAACCTCCAGGAGCTATGGTGAGCTGATATGAAGTTTCACATATCCACTACCTTCTTTGGAGACCTAACTAAAGAGAGATGTAGGTGAAAAAATACCCATGAAATAAATCCTCAGTTGTGATGGTTCCACAAACAGCTCGCGCCGGTTGTTACCTTGAGGATTTAGACGTACAGATCCAAGGGGATTTGTGTTTCTAAACTTCTGGATGCTTTGAAGATCTGCCCCGTAGTCATCCTGTTATAAGCGATAGAAGACCAAGCATTACTTGCAAAGCTTCTATCTAGTATTGTGTCACAAATGGCAGCTAAGAGACTGTGTGTCAGAAGTTTGAAGTGCTGTGATCCAGATATCTCAGGTTCTCCACTGGAATCCAAGCTCTCTCATTGATGAGCCCAAATTAGAAAGCTTATGTTTCAAGTACTGCAGCTTTAAAGTACATCTTCTGAGAGAGCTGGGAAGCAAATGCCTTCCATGAAAAGCCATAACTCCACACAAAAATGGCTCTGTCTTTGGCAGTTAATGAAACGTATAATTGCTTCTTGGAAGAACTGGATAAAAGTCAGCACTGAAACCTGTGGTGCCAACTTTACAATCTAAATCTAACCAAAGAAGGGTTGAATGACAAAAACCATTCTCGGCATCCTCTCTGCTGACACTGTTGCTTTATAGGTTGGGATGGTCTAGTGTTGCATGGCCTGGAGAGGAGAATTGTTCTCTTGTGTAGAACTTCAACAGGCAGCATGTCAGCTTTCCTACGTTGCAAGTTCAGCTCCTACCCCCAGCAGGGTTCTTGCCCTGCCCCAGTGGCATGGGCATTGGTGAGGTGCCCCAGGAGTGCACGGTGGAGCTGAGAGTGACTGTGAGAGCAGCACGCTTCTCTGAACTGTTCCTGTGCTTGCATGGGCAGGTGTCTTTCCTAGCTGCATACTCTGAGACAAACATCCCAAATGTAAACAATGGGAGAAGTGCTGTTTAGAAAGGATTTACAGACAGGGGGATGGAGCAGAGCGCAGTATTGTGGGAAGGCTTCAGTTCCTCTTTTCCCACTCTGTAGGCTCCTCTGAAGCAAACGTGAAGAAGTGAACAGTGCTTGATGCTCTCTAGATCCCTGGAGTTCTCATGTCATTTTTACTTTGCAGGATTAGAGAGTGCGGGCTCACGACTGCTTGCTGCAAGGCAGTCAGCTCTGTTCTCAGCGTGAACAAACACTTGAAAGTACTGCACATTGGCGAGAACAAGCTGGGAGATGCGGGTGTTGAACTCCTCTGTGAAGGGCTGCTGCACCCCAACTGCAACATCCACTCCCTATGGTAAGGTGCACCCTCAGAAGTCATCTCCTCTCTTGCTGTGTTACCCTTCCAAAAACAGCATGCAGAGAGGGGTAGCAATGGATTTTTTTGCTCACGTGAAACGATTCATAGCACAAACTGATGTTTAACTAGACCAATCCCACCTAGCAAGTAAATGGAAGCCACGGTTGCTTCCATGCATGCTGTCAGTCGTGGTCTCTTGCATGTGCAGGCTGTCACCAATGTGACGGTGCATTTATGGCTGCCCACAGGCTCTCTCCCAGGTGCAGAACTGAAAGCTCACAGTGCTGCGTACCTTCAGGATGTAAAGCAAAGTGTGGGGAGGCTGGAAAGGTCTTGCTTTGTTCTGCGAACAGCTCACTGTAGAGCTTCCCGTGTCCTTCTCTGAACTTGCTGATGGAGCCTCTTTCAGATGGGACCCTGAGCCAGAACAACTGGTCCAAGCCTAGCATATTCCCGGGCTTGCCAGTCACAGTGCAAATCCTGCCTGAATTCACGAGTTGCCTCCTGCTTTCCATAGCCTGTACATGTGCCAGCACAAGTGCTGCTCCAGCCCCGCCGGCAGGAGCAGGAGGCCAGCTAGAGCATGGTCTTCAGTGCTGTGGTGGGACTCGCCTTCCCCATCTGCCTGTTCCCTTTCCAGACGGGCACCAAGATCTTCACTGGCTTGGCTGTTGCCTGCATGAGGCTCAGGGCACCGTGCTTGTCTCCTCCGCGCTGTTTGACGGAAGCCTGGAGCTGTGCTCCAGTGCCTGAGCCTCGCAGTGAGTTGAACGAATGAGCCTTGGGAGACTCCAGTAAGACCTGAAGACTGCCCAGAAGGATGCTTTTGCTGACTGGTTAAAACTGTGTGGTTCTTAACTGAGAGGCATCGGTTGTCCTTTCTAGAGAGGTGGTTTACATAAGCTGGTGTACGTCAGTCCCAAGAGCAATAAACTTTAGAGATGATTTATGGTTGGTTTCGACCATAAGGATCCACTGTTTCCCCAGTCACTGCTTTGCTTCCTCTCTTCCTTTGTACAGTTTGAGAGAGTATATCATTAGTAATGTTTGGTCTGCTCCATGTCATCCTCCTCTCCTGCTGTAGCAGTGAAAACAGGAGGCTCAGGTAGGCTCAGCCCCTGCGTGGGGGGGGAAGATGTGAAGATGTGCCATTCCCCCAGAACGGGAGGCCTCACATGACACAGGGCTGTTAGAAATAAGCCCTTTCTTCTCTTCCATGAATGGAGCGCTCCCCTCCCTTTCCTCTGGTTCTGCTTGCCCACTGCGCTTACTGGCCAGGCACTGGGCTGCTACACGGCAGCACTGGGGGACTGAGTCCCCCTCCACTGTGCTCTCCCCTCCTTAGCTTCTCTGAGCACATCTGTTACAGGCTTTATTTAGCACACTCCATATTTTTGGCCTTCTGAAGACAGAGCAGTAAAACACATGCCGTATTACGAGATGCTGTCATCTTGCTACATTTATCACACTGTCTTTGCAAGCATCAAGAGAAGATTAAGCGTGATGCTGCAACTGGGAATATCTTCTTGTGGTTCCTTCTCCCCCTGTACCCACACACCATTAAGCCTTAGGGAGAACTTTCTTAGGTGGCCACCAGCCACCATGAGGATGGCTGTCTCCAGAGCTTGTGCTCCATGGGAAGACCACGGAGCAGCCCCTGCTGATGTCCGAGATGCCGGCCTCATGGGAATCTCTGGTCTGCACCAGCGATGTCCATGCCTGTTGCCCGAGTTGAGGTTGATGGGACGTCTCTGGAGCTAGCACGTGTTGCACTGGCCTGTCTGTCCTCTCCCCGCAGGCTGGGCAACTGCGATCTCACCGCAGCCTGCTGTGCCACGCTCGCCACCGTCATGGTTGCCAAGCAGTGCCTTACGGAGCTGGACCTGAGCTACAACACTCTGGAGGATGAAGGTGTGAGGAAGCTCTGCGAAGCCGTGAGGAATCCAAACTGCAAGCTGCAGCAGTTGATGTGAGTGAGGTTTCTGGTCTTGCTTGTGTTGCCCCGGCAGACAGCAAGCTCCAGCCAGCCAGGGGGCTGCAGGAGAATGCAGCAAGCACTGGCTGCACTGGGAATTGCTTCCACGGGCAACTGGTGACCCCGGGGGGAGTGAAATGCCATCTGTGTGTTGCAAAACACTCCCTGTCCCTTCCAAGTGGCTTGACTGTAGGGGCTTAATCTGCTTTGGTCTGTAAGGCCCAAGAAGGAGGAGATGGTGGTGCTGGGGAGGAAATAATGTGGTCCAGTGCTGTAAGATGTGTTAATGGCTGTTAGGCTGGACTCTCCAACCTAGATTGGGCCCTTTCTGTTATGTGGTCTCCTCATAATGACAATCTGTGTGTCTTTCTGCCCTCTCTTGCCTTAATAGGAGGATACTCACTAAACCAGCTTGCCTTTTTCTTTTGGTGTAGTTTGTACGACATTTTCTGGAGTTCTGAAGTGGATGACGAACTAAGAGCCCTGGAAGAGTCCAAGCCTGAAGTGAAGATCATTTCATGAGTGGTGACTGCCTGCAGAGCAAAGTCAAAGCAATGTCCTCTTCTTAATCTGAACTTTTCGTATATAAAGCTAATTAATTTAATATAGAATGTGCTTTTACCAAAAAACACTTGTGGATTCCCTGAGTGGGGTGTCTGGGTAGCTGATAAGCCTTCTGTGCATCGCTGAGGCTCGTGAAAGCGTAGTACATTTTCACTGCAGCATCACTATCCTTGAAATAAACAATTACTGGGCATCTGCTAGAAGTGGGTCTGTGCCCTTTAGGAGCTCTTTAATCCTACAATCCCTCCTAATGCATTCGTCAGGCTTTAAAGAGAGCTCCTTTCCGCAGGCAAGGGGAGAACTACCTACTGTATTGTTACTGGGTGGTGCCTTTGCCAGGTCTCTGGGGAAAGCTCTTTCCCCTCCTTCTTCACCCCCACCCCCTAAAAAAAGTGTTTTTTTTTAATCTAAAACTGAGCTCTCCACTGCCTTTCCCTAGAGGAGTGCTTGGAAAAGCAATGGTGACCAGGCTACTAGAGGAGACAGAAATGAGTGGCTGTTCAGCTACTTAACTTCAGAATTAGCATCCCTTGAAAAGTGGTCAATCCTACAAACAAAAGATATGTTTCTGCTGGTATGGGAAAAGATTAAATAGTTTGATATGTTTGCTCTGGCAAGAGTGGTTCTACAGGAATTTTATTAAAGTCTGTTTGCAAGTAATTAAATGCTTCATTTTTCTACTTATAAAAAGAAAAATAAGATATGACTCATAGCTTGAATCTGTAGCACTTAAATTCTTTCGCAGGTTTGTATTTTAGGTCTCAGCAGCAAAAGCTGTTTAGTTTGTGTTAAAACTTCAGGTTTCTGCTAGTAGTTTAGGACTCTGCAATAACCTTAATTTTTCACTCATCACAGCATATGAGCTTAGGCAGGGAGGTTACAGTGCTCCAGTTATGTTGCCTGGAGCAGTTAAGTGAACATTATCGGCCTTGCACACAGGTTTTACCCCTGCTAAGCCTGCTGCTTGCTTTGGAAGAGTGAAATTTCACTGCCACCCTGGCACCCCGGGCTGCCTGGGGGCTGCGGCAGCTTTTTGGGAAGGTGATCCAGGGAAACAGGGCCCCAGGTACCCGCTCCAAACAACACGGGAGCTCACAGCAATTTCAGCTCTCCAGAACTTCCATGGAATCGGATAGGAGAAATTAGGCAAACTGTGTGTGAAGAGTTAACCACTGCTCCACCCCCCTTTTGTAAACTGGTTGTGATCTGAGTCACTCCCAGTCCTCTACTAAAATAGTCCGAAAGGGAGTTACTTCTTGCCTGAATTCTCTTTTTGTGCAGAAAATAATTACTGTTATCTGTTCTGACACTGGGCGAATACCTCTTCCTTTCTGCGTGCCTCTCCCTCAGTCGCCCCTTCCTTCCCAGCACCTCCTTTTCATTTCATCTCTTTTACCAATGCTGAAAGCACACGCAGGCAAGAAACAACAGAAAACTGAGGGGGAAAGTCCCCACAAGGCAAGGGTGGGCAGCTTTGACCTGCTTTACCCATCCTGTTGCTCACAGCTGCAAACGAACCACACAAAAACTTGCATTTCTCCTCCCGCGCGGCCGGAGGTGATGCTCCGGTGACGCTCTGTAGGAGCTGCGTCACATTAGCGTCACGTTAGGAACAGAGTGGATGAAGCCAGGCCATCCAAAAGGAGCTGCGCCCACACCACGCTGGATTAAACGCCAGCCAGTCAAATGCATTCACGAGTTGGAAAGGACTTAGAACTGTACAGCTTGCAGGCTGTAGGTCAGTCCTGCCTCTCTCAGCTACAGCCAGCTGCATCCACCGGGGAGGAAACACAGCCCCCGGCATGAGGAAGAAGTGCACTGGGTCAGATGCCTGCATGGACGATAACCCTTTCCAAGCCGGAGGGCAAAACAGTGGCACGTGGGATCCAGGGCCGTGTAGCTGGGGGGAATGGAAACTTTAACTGGCCAAGTGAGGAGAAAACAGTGTGTCGCAGCCTATCTTGTTCTCAATTAAAGGCAGGTATGCAGTAGGAGAAGTGAATTGTTGGCACCTCCTCAGCCCTTGAAGATGTTCCAGAGCAAACCCTCACTACACAGAAAAAAAAGTCCTAAGACTTTTGTGTCAGGCTGGCACGCAGCAGCGCGCAGTAACACAGAACCAGAACAGCCGTTGTTTGCACCCCACCAGCCATTCACACAAACCCTCTGGTGCTGCTGGCAGCCTCCTACATCGCTGGGAAGCATCACACCCCGAGAACCAAAAAGTGTTGGGGCAGAACAGTCTGCAAAGCCGGCTTTTCCCAGCCTAACTTACTTCTTTACATGATACGTGTTGTTTTTGCCTTGTTTCACACTTCATTCAGATGCTCAGTTCAGATCCTAATTATGCTTTGCAGATGATGAAAGCACCTCTGCTTCTGGGTGCAGAAATACTCCCCAGGCCGTGTTGTAATTGGCAAGGAAGAATTGCCGGCCGCCAGGACTTGGAGGTGTGGCGTAGCTAATTGAGCTCCTGGTGGCTGGGTTCGATGCATCAGCTCATCTCTAACGTGCGGTAACCACGAATCAAGCAGCGAGGCTGCACTTGGGGATAATTAGAATATAAAGCACCAAAGAGTTTTCTCCTTGGCACCTCCCACAAAGAGGAAAAAGGAATGCTTTGTTCATCCTTACGGCAGTGGGGAGCTGCTGCTTTCTTCACAGCAGATTCCCAGGGGATCCATTCCCCAGCCCATGTCACAGCTTGCAAAGCAAATCTAAATTAGACGTGCTACAAGCACGGATGCAGCCACATCTCCTAACTACAGCAGGATCAGAGATAGCTATAATCCCAACGGGATGGGTTAGTGTCAGCTAACAAACGCTCTGGGGGAAGAAACCTGGCTGGATTTGGGTTACTCAGCAGAGAGCAAGGAGTGTTCCCGACTGGAAAGATCGAATGGGACTGATCCAAGCCCTCTCAGGGAAAATCACTGAAGTCCAGATGGGACAAGGAATGAAAACCAGGTGAGGGACAAAGGAAAGCACTGCAGGATGGTGTTCCACCCCCTTTCTCATCTCCCTCCTCAATTCTTGGCCCTATTATTGCCAAGTAGCTTGGCACCATCCTCTTGCTCCTGAAGGAGAGAACCCTTCCTACCTTTCAGATGGCCCATGGCCTTTAAGCATTGAACGCACCTTTGGGATCCTGGGTTTTATGCCTGGCAGCCCTGGCAGGGTACAGCTGAGACTGTGGATCCAGCTCCAGTAGTGTGTGCAAAGACTTCCCACCCAGCTGCATCCTGGCATCCAGCTGCAGCAGCCCCAGCATCCAGGACATACTTGCTAAAACAAACAAACAAAAACAAAAAAAACAAAAAAAAAAAGAAAAGGAAAAAAAAAAGGAAAGATATTGCTTTGGATAAAGGAAGAAGAGTTAAAACAACTGCACAGCAAAAGCAGATGAAAAGCACGTACTCTTACCCACTCACTTACTCCGTGTTCTCTGGGGGCTTGCATTCGCTTACGAATATGGATTACCGGCCAGCGTTTGCCGTGATTTTACCAAGAGCAGCGGAGGGTGATAAATGCTCCTCTCGCAGAGCCCCGAAGCTCAGCCTCTCCCCTTCGTGCCCTGCTTAGTGCCTGCTGGGCCCCCCAGGGATCTGCAAGGTAGCTCAGGACGGAGCCCCTCCCGTGGCAGCCCTCGCGGCCAGGTTTTCCAAGCCAGCACCCAAAACACCAGCCTGCTGCAGCTTTACCGGAGCTAATTAAGCGGCAGCCTTGCTATCACATTGTTCCACACGTACACCCTGTTCTGAACCGGCTTGGTCAATACTGGCTCCTGTTGTGCCGAGCAGGGAGGGAACTTGTTTTTCTGGAACAAGAAACCAATCTCTTGCTGCGTGCTGGCGGCCTGGCGCGCTCTCGGAGGGCTCCCAGGGACCTGCTTTTAAGCAGCTTCTGAAGGTATGATTTTCGTTCAAGTTGCTTCGCCTCTTTGGGGTTGCCTCTCACAGGGCTGCAGTGCTTTTGGGGGGGCCTGGGCACGGAGGCAGAGGGCGAGCTGTTTTCTTTTACTGACACAGACGCAAACGCAAGTGCGTGGGGAGCGCCTGGCCCGCTGTAGGCTGTCGTTGACGCGGCAAGGGACGAGTGACAGGCCTAGATGTCGGGGCCGCGGGATGGGGAGATGGGAGTGCCCTGTCAGGCCTGTCCCGCCCTGGCTGTGCGCCGGTCGGGCTGACGTACCCGGCAGCGCTGGGGCAGCGGCGGGCCTCCACAACACGCTTATCCCAGACCTTGCAAGGGGAAGCCGGTTTTGACCAAGTCCCAGGAGCGCTGGGCTAAGCGTGATGGTTAAAGGGACGTTCGACGTCACTGTTTGCTCTTATTGAAGAGCTGCTGTCCTGACAAGTCTGCTACTTTAGTCAGATGCAGGCTCTTAGAAGTGGGAAACCTCTCAGGTGAACGACAGCCAGCTAACAGGTTTTGAAACACGACTGCCCACTGCCCACACAGAGAGCTCCGCGATGTTTAACAACAGTAGGAGGCTTTTCTAGGACACGCCGGTCGGCGGATACAGAGCATGCACCTACTGGGGCAGCAAGGGACCCGCATCTCACCGGGTTATGCAGGAAGGTGCTGGCCCGCTTCTTCACCGCTGGTCTCCTGTGCCCCCCTCGGCCACTCACGCAGGACTCCTCCACCTTCAGGATATTGTCACAGGAGGGTGTCAGCCTCTAGACGGCGACGCCAAGGTGTCCTTGACTCCCAGATTCTCCAAAATCCCCCCATCCTGATGAGAACCTCCGAAAGCCCGTTCTGTGCCAGCAGGAAAGTGCTATTCCCCTCGAAATGCGATGTACCCCCAGCTCGGTCAGTGCTCCCCTTTCTGAAGACGGGCATCCAGTGCTTCAACCTCCTGCTGCTGTGCAAGCCCAAGGATCACAGATGCGTGAGGCTTCGGACAGCCGTCTGTGCCAGTGCTGGGTGGGCACAGGGTCCTCAGGGCCACTGGTATCTATTGGCAAAATCTGGCTGTGTTCCTTGCCTGGAGGATTTGGGGTTCTGCCAAGCCTGCCCGTGTAGGGACTGGTCAGCACAGGGGGAGGTGGTGCCATTAAGCTTCAGGTATGTGGACCTGCGTCGCAGAATCGGGACTGATGGATATTTGCGGTTGGTTGCCTGTTAAACTACAGGTTCTTTTACCTTCATAATATGCTCTTCCTGAGGGCTATGCTATAGATGAATTCCTCTGGATGCTATAAAACTACATTTCAGCCTGCCTGTAATTCTTTGAGCATTTCTACAGCACAGCATCTTGTTGCGGGTTAGTAGCGAGTTAAATTTCTCAGCCAGTTTTACAGGCTCCTCTTAGTCCCATTTTTTAAGGGAAGTGTTTATTTAGACTGAGATTTAGCTCTCACCCACACAAGGATGTTTCTGTCAGTCACCTCCTGTTCACTGCTATTGCTTCATCTCCAGCCGAGATTGCTGGTGGTATGTTACACAGTGCCCCACAAGTTGCATGGGGTCCTGCAACAAAGGTACAGATAATACAGTCAGTGATGAGAAATCATAGAAGAAAACAGCTGGTATGAACAACAGCTTGTTCTGAGGTGAAGAAATCATGCACATTTAGAGATTTTGGGCAGGAAGTTTCACTAAACTGATTCCTGCTTTAAAGCTTGCTTTGGGCTGCATGAACCAGCAGTAATTTCTTGGAACAGCCCTCATCCAAAGCTGGGCACTGTTTCTTGGCTGCTCTTGTTTGCTAGAGGTGGGTAAAATGTTTGCTGCCTGCAAAGATTAGTGTTTTAATCTCATCTTAAGCAATCAGCAAAAAAAAAAAAAACAAAAACAAAGGGGCACCAAGTGCTATTTCTGACCAGAGCTCTATTGTGAACAGGGGTATAGGTGTAGGGGGAGGGAGCGCTCACCCCTGCTCCTCTCCAGATGGATTCAGCCTTCTCCTGAGAAGGGTGATAATGCTCTTAAGGGATACTCACCCTAGGAAGACTGGAAGAATCCCTTCCTCCAGTCCTCGTTTTGATTACTCAGGCTAAGCAGGGATGGAAGGCTATGCCAAGCTATAGCCCAAAGGACCACTGTCATCTTTTTCTTGGAGCAAAGCAACAGAGACAGAAGTCCAAACTAAGCTTCTGCTTCTTCCTAGGGCTGTCAGGTTCCTTCTAAGGACAAACTCTCCAAACCCCTTTCTTCAGATTTCCAAACAGAGGGTTTCCCTCGGCTCCCATTACAGAGACCCCCACATTCTTGCACACCTGCCCACAGACGAAACATGGGCACCCCCGTCCTGCTACTTCTTGTCTCTCCTTTTCCCAGTGTCTGCCCTTGCAGCCTTAGACCTCCCAGAGCCACTCTAAAAGCTACAGATCCCTGAGAGCTTTGCTGCCTGAACAGGTCTGCAAATCTGAGTGGCTATTTACTGCAGGCACAGTTGATGACATGGGAAGGAGGACACCAAATTCTCCTTATCTGATGAAGCTGCCTGCTGAGCCAAGAGTGGCATGACGACTGGCTTGCACATTTCTCATCAGCACAGCAAGAAAGGCAATCTAGTGACCTCCCAGATGCCAGCGTCATTAGAGCAACCTGGCCAGTCAAACGCTGACCCCATATCCCCACAAAGGGTTTTCTTCTTTGGATCAAACCCACCAAGCCAGATCCGGCTTGTACAATCTCATGGTTACAGAGAAGAGCAGGGAAAGGGAACAAGGTTGAGCAGAAGCAGAGATCAGGAGCAGCTTCTGTAGGAGGAATGACTGCATGAGCTAGGACTACCCAGCCTGCGAAAGGGTGGCTGAGGGATAGGAGAGAGGTCTGACGTAAGTGTTGTCTAGAGAGGATGAACGGAGGATGACTGTCTGCTGTTCTCTATCCTGTTCAGGATCTAGGAAATGGCAAATTAAACCATCACATGAGAAGTCAGCTAACTAAAGGTGACAGTTGTGTTGGGTGGTGAAGCTGAGGAGCTCCTTGGCAGAGGATCCCATGGAAGCTAGAATCCAATGCAGCTTAAAAAGGCAATTGGATCTATTCATAGAAATAAACAAATCCGCTGAGGCTTATTAGAAGCAAATAAGGCCCTTAGCTGCATACTAGAGGCTGGAGGAACATTGTGGGATAAAGCATCATTGGGTGCTGACTCCAAGCCTTACACCCTCCCCAGGCATCTTCTGTCAGGCGCTGTCAGAAGGCAATAAGCAGAAGGGACAGTAACTGTAGGAGGCAGCAGTGGTATATGGAGGGCAAGGAAACAGGCTGAAAAAAATCTTGCAGGGAAATCACAGGTGTGCCACATTTCCATCAACCTTTCATCTTGGAAGACCATAAGCTGCTTTGTCAATTGCTCTGGACAAAAGCAGTGAAATCCAGCAGATGCCTGTCTGTGTGGCAATGATGAGAACAGATCCGTGATGATGTAGTACTGGTCCAGTGAGCACGAGCACATGTAAATATTCCATGTCCAGCAACTTGACTAGTTCCATAAGTATGGGTCTAAGCTGCAGTTTGTATATGGCTTGAAGACAGACCATTTCCTTCCCAGCCTGCACTCTGCTTGGGTCGTACAGCAAGGAGAGGCAATGCTAGCAATGCTGACCCCTTCCTTCCCTCTCTCTCTCTCAGAAGAACAAGACGTGACACAGAACAGCTCCATCATGCTCAACTCGCACAGCTTACAGCTTCCCTTTTCCAATACCTGGAAGTATGGGATCTTGGCATTAGCCATCCTCTTGCTGCTGGTGGCCCTGACCATCTTAGCTTGCCAGATGTGTCAGCTCCAGAAATGCAACAGGACTAGAAAAAGTAAGTATTGGGCAACAGTGCTCAGCAGCCACCAGGAGCCTGTGCTTCTACTACCTTTTCCTCTCCAAAAGCAAATTCCATCCCAGACCAGCTGCAGGAGCTGAGCATGGCTTCACTAACAGCTATGTCCTCAGTTTTTATGCTTCCAACTTCAAGCATTCCTGTCACAGTCACCCTGTGGCAAGCACCATGTCCAAGGGGCCCTGATCTGAGGCAGGTAAGGGAGCAGGTCCCTCCTGTTGAACAGATGTGTAAAACTGGGGCAGGCCACCTCTCCTGGCTGTTACTTGTAAGGGGAGCAGCTGAGGCACATGTTTCAGGACCCCACATAGTCCCTGTAGCCTTGCTTTGCCAGGAAGCCAGCTGCTTCTTCACCAGGCCAGAAATGTAAGCACGGCTTCCCCCGTCCCTTCAAACCCATCTGTTATCACATGCCCCAAGTGATGCCAGGCTCACCATTTCTTCCTCACTGTCATTCCAGCTCTCCCCAGCCTCCTGTCGCCCAGCCTCAGCAGTCCCACTCCGCCTGGATGGCTTTTACAAAAGAAAAATGAATAAAAATCCAATCCTCTCTCCCACCTGCTCCTTCCTCCTCTTCCCTTCCCAGCTGCGCAGTGTCACAAGCCCTGGTAATGAGCATGGCTCACCCCACTTCTCTTGCCTGGAAGCATCAGGCCAAGTGCCATCTGAGCACAGCTTGCTCAGCTGCTCCAAGCTGCATTTATATTGCACGTGTGTTCTTGCAAGGCTGTCCCAGAAAGTCTAAAACACAGGGCACCCACACCAGGTAGTCAGTGTCAGCACCCGCAGGATGGCAGTGTTGACACTGGACCCTTCAGCAGGTCCCACTAACAGGGTCTTGCTGGTGACAACACAGTCCCTGCAGGAGGAGAGGTCAAGAGAGGCCATAGGATCCACTGTCCTCCTACCCAAACGCAGGTTTTGAGGGAAGAAACACTTCCCATTTAACTGGGGTGTTTCCCAGCTGGACTATAGCAGCAACCTTCACTCTTCCCTGCAGGAGAGGGCTGTGCACTAAGGCAAGAACTAAAGCAAACGTGCAAGACTGTAAACCATGCCTTCGTCCACTGCACTAGTTTTTGGGGTACCCCATCTAAAGCTCCTGCTTTTCAGAGACAGGATTTTTTAAACTCTGGGCTCACTAAAGACTTCCATAAACTACCAAATAAAAATCCTGTTCCAAGATTTTCGGCCTCCAAACATCATCCTCTCCAAGCTGGACATCACTCACTCAGCTTTTCTTTATTCCCACAGAGAAGAAATACCACAGTGAAGACGGGGTTAGGATAAAGGCAGAGAACAGCATTTGGGGGAAGAAGATGCCACCTCTTCTGCTTGACACCACTAAGCAGAGCAATGCAGATCTGAAGGCAAGTACACTGATGCTAGGGCAAGGTCAAGAGCCATCCTCATTTGCAGAAACCCTGCAGGGTCAAGCGGTGGACTGACTGACAGCCTCTTACCTCTGCTACGAAACACGAGCCAAAGCCCTGTGGCAAAAAAACATACAAAGAGGGAGTCTCTCCAGCTGAAAGGAACGGAGAGAGAGGCAAAACAGTGCTCTTCCACTTACATAAAAACGCTTTACGTGGGGTACCAGGGCCAGACGTGTATCAGGGCCGCGTGCCCACTCGCTCCAGTTTCCCAGGCACACGCAGAGGCGCACACAGGAGGAAAGGGGGGAGCAGAGCACTGACACACCGGGTCACCAGTGCAGTGGTTTTACGGGTGCTGCAGTGCACTCACAGCACTGGTGTGCTCAGGCCACATGCACCATGGTCCCTCAGCCTCCCGGCGGGTACTAGAGGTACCCCGGGTAAGTTTTGGATGACAAATTCAGATTTAGACCTCTTGTAAGTAGGGCTACTAGAAGATGCTCCAGGTCTTCAGGCTTCAAGCAAGACATAGCAGGTAGGTATCGCAGTGAGCAACAGGGACCTTTGCGGCTACTTCCAGGTGTATTTGGGGCAGTCGCAGAGCTTATGAAGTCTGTTGCTGAGGGAAATGAAAAAACCTGCAGTGCAGTTTCTGGAGAAACTGGTGAAAAGCCTCTCTTCTCGCTTGATCAAGTTTCACTTCTACTTGCTTCTCCTTTATCCAGAATTTATTCAATTTTATTGAAGAAGCAATTGCAAGCCTTTCCCATCCTCCCTCCCTCCCCTACAACCCAGTTTCTTCCCCACTCCCAGCCTGTGCCTCTGTTACCGGAGGGATGTGGTTTCCAGTAAAATGAATTCCTCAAGTTCCTGGTGACCTCCCCGCAGCTGGCCGGGCCTCGCCGCAGAGCAGGAAGCGGAGCAGCATCGAGGCAGGCGCAGGCGGCTCTGCGGCAGGGCGAGAGCCTGCTCAGCAGCGGCCCCAAAATACCTCCAGCAGCTGCTGAGTACAAAATGGCTATTAGAGGGCTGCAGCTGCTCGTCTCTCACTAAGAGAGCACCCCAGAGAAAAGCACGGTGAGAGGGGAAAACCGCCAAAAGAGCGGCCATCCGGCACGACCAGGCGGCTGCTCTGATGCCCGTGCTATCGCTGGTGCAGCATGGCTGTCGGGCTCCACTGTGCAGGTTGCTCGCTGTCACGTCCGCGGTGCTCGTTTTCAGAGAAAACAAAAGCAAGAAGACTTTCTAGCTGGTGGGGACGCCCCGGTGAGGCCCCTGTGGCACGGAGCCCAGCAGCGGGTGTTTGCGGAGAGGCACCTGGGGGTAGCCTGAGCTCAAATGCGGCTCCCGAGGGCAGCGAGGCGTCTTCCGTCTCTTTCTTCCCGTGGTCTGAACCAGGTCCGGGAGCCTGCACTATGCCAGGGAGCTGGCCGTGCGTGCAGGCAGCTAACCTGCCAGCCACTGGCACTACACGAGCAAAGGCACTAGGTATCAACACACCTTCTGCTCCTACCGTTGTAGGAAAAGGAGGGAAATTCACCAATACCAGACTTTACAAGACCCATCTCTCTCTGTCCCTCTTGTCCTTGTTTTCCCTAGATGACGGAGCTACGAGCAGGGCTGGAAGAGCCACATGCCTGCCTCTCCTGCAGCATCACCGAAGACCTGAGCAGCGTGAGCAGTGATGCGGGACTCCTGCCCGGCTCCCGGGGCAAACTGAAGTTTTCTCTCCTCTACTGCAGAGAGCGATGCGAGCTGCTCGTGAGCGGCCTGGAGGCCTGGGGGCTGCCTAGCTGCGGGCGCACTGAGTCTGCTGTCCGTGTCCGACTGCTGCAGCAGGTCCCAGCCCGCATCCCCGGGCTCCAGTGCGTGGTCCAGGAATGGCAAAGCCGGGTGGTGAAGAACTGCAGCAGGCCAGCCTTCGGGGACCACTTTGTCTGCTCCCTGCGGGATGCTGAGGTGGAGAAGAGCACTCTGAAGCTGGAGGTGGGATGGGGAGCTAGCTCCGTTAGTAGACAGAGAGAGCATTGCCTTGACCATGGGCCTCTTGAGGTGTCTCCATCTCTTACCCCTCTGAGGAATGCCAGGGGGGTTGGTGACTCTCTGGACTCATTCACCAGGTCCTCTCGGATGACAGCCACCTGAGATGTTGGCTCTTTGGCAACAGGAGCAGGACCAGGATCACCAATGTCATGGGGCACCAACAGGCAGATGGGTCACAAAGCCTGGAGCTCCTGAAACGCTTCGGCTTTCAAAGGGCTTTCCTGCTAATTTCTTGGGCATTTTATTCTGGGGCTCTGCAGTGTTTGTGTAGGGATGATTTGATTTCCCAGAAATCTGTGTTTGCCTATGCTCTCTTGTTCTCTGCCACAGGCACTCCTTGTGGAAATCCACTGGGATGCATGGTCCTGCAGTGCGATACGGCATAGAGACTGGGGCCTGGGGTAAATGCGTGGCACTGCAGTGAACGGGCTGCCTCCCTGCGCTGAGGGAGGTCACAGTGCGGGCAGAGCAGGGCTAGCTCTGACGGAGATAACACGGCGAGCAGACGCAGCCTGCAACCTCTTTTACCTAATTCTTACTGTGGCTTGACAGCTTCCGACTTGCCTCACTTAGAGCTAGTTCGGGTCTGCCTATATAACTATGCAGTGTGCCTGGGAATGCCCAGGGATTTTAAACGTACATTATGCCTTGGGAACAGATAGCTGTGAGACATCCTATATACTGGGATGTATTTGAAATGCATGCTGAGGGGACAGCAACAAAGCCATCACTAGTGAAATCCACAGCAGACAGGACATTACCCACCAATCCCACAAACTGTTCTCTCTACAAGCCTGCAGTGAGATGTGAGCCAGCAGTGAGAAAGAGCACAAAGATGAAGTCTTTGCACTTTCTACCATTTTCCACTTTATACCATGGAGCCCAGGAGTTCAGCTGGATGCAGAGGGAAGCAGATCACCCAAAAATCTGGCGTTGCACTGGCAGCAGTGAAAAGAAAAACCAGTGCTGCAGGACTGGAACAAACTCACAGGTCTGGAGGCACCAGCCAGCAATTGCCATTTCACAAGACATCAGTGGACTACATGGACTATAGCTCTGAACCTGAACGGTGATTCCCACGTGTTGCTGCAGATCTCATGTTCCTCGACAAAAGTCCAGTTGCACGTTACTTCAAATCCCCTCTGATCTGGCCATTACGTTTTCCTATCTCAATTTGTTTCCTCTTCATTCAATTTTTGAGTGGGGCTTTCACAAGCAAAAGCACTTGGCGAGTTTATCAAAGGAAACTGCCGCAGCAAAGCAACAGACTGACATGGCTGCATGAGCGCAGTGCAAAGAGGAGAGATGGGCTGCACAGGCTGAGCAGGAGGTGGAAGGAGAAATGGAGGTGTGGAGCTAGAGAACTCAGGGCAAGAGAACTCAGGGGAGCAAGATCCTGAAGTGGTTTCATGCTGCTCCCTTATAGAATCTGGCTAGATTCATGCACTGACATTGATTTATGGGCTCCAAGTGCAAAGAGCCGACAGCAGTAATTCTCTTCCTCATCAGGAAGCTGTTTTAAATGATTTCATTTGAAAACTAAAAACACGCCCGCATACCACATGTGCACGGAGCGATGGCCACACGCTGTGACCACGCTCCCAAGAGTGGCAGCAAGCAGCGAAGCCTGGGAGCTTAGACCAGACGTGGGAAACGGCTGCGTGCTGGAGAGCAAACTGCTGGAGAACCAGCTGCGGAGGGGGGGGCACAAGGAGGGGACGGAAGCCGTGTGCGAGCACACGCGGTGAAGGCCCCGAGCCGCCATGAAGCAAGCGTGGGCAGCTGGCGGAGGACACGCTCTTGTGCAGTGGGGTTCCAGCGACCAGCCGCTCCTCCAAACAGCCTGGGAGGGAGGAAGCCTTGCACGGAGCGAGGGCAGCTCTCAGCAAGCCCTGAGGGGCCAGGGCCGTGGCACAGCCTGCCCAAGGTCTCTCAGACCCCAGGGCGAGGTGACGCTGCTTGGTGGTCCGGTAGGCAAACACCAAAGAGCTGTAGGGCGTTAGCAGAGGTGGGAGCATTGCTTCAGGTGACACCACTGAGAGAAAGCGGCTGAATTTTGCTTCTTGCCACGGGCCTTCTTTGCTATCAGGACAGCCTGACTCCCGAGAGCCTAGTGCCCGCCAGTGGGAATGGAGAGACGCGGAAACAGGCCCTGAAAGCAGGCAGCTCCCCGCGAAGGTGCGGTCCGTGCGGATGCGCTTGTGGCGCGGGTCCGTCCCGCGCCTCGCCCCCGTGGACACGCTTTTTCCCTCTCTCCCACAGGTTCAACGGTTTGACAAATACTCCAGAAGCGTTGCGCTGGGGGAAGTCAGGGTTGCCCTGAGCGAGCTGAAGGCTTCCCAAAGCCTGGTTTTATGTGCAGAGCTGCAGAAGACTACAAAGGTAATGAGTAATGCACGGCCTTACCCCGTGTGCCACACAGTGGCCAGGGAGCTGCATGTCGGTACAGCCATCCCTTAGTTTTATTAACAAAAAATCCCCACCCTGCGTCCCTGCTGTCCGCCTGTGTGATGCAGGTGGTAACAGACCCCTTCTGCTCAGGCAGGCTCTGCAGGAAGACGGGTTTCTGGGGGTGGTGGTGGAGTTTGAAATTGCATCTTAAAGGTGAGATCTCCGGGGAAGGATTCAGACGTATCGATGACCAGGGTTACGTTGCAGCACCTTCTCCCTTCTCCACCCACGAAGACAAGAGTTCACAGTGCATTACACTGGTGGCCATTTGGTTTGTTTAAAGAGACTGATGGTCCAAAATGAAAACATGTGATGTATTCCGATAAATGATTAATAGCGGTTTAAAAATGTTAGATGTGTGTTTTAAATGGTTACTGACAACAGCAGGGTATTTTGTAACAGAGAACAAGTGGTATCCCAAGTCCAGCACCATGAACAATTAACTGTAAGAAACATCTATTCCTCGCTTATACATGGGAACTTCATGCAAAATGTGAACAACATGAGTTTAGTTCCAGCCCTGTCTCTCATAGTACCCTAATGTGGCAAAGTCTGCAGCCTCTGGGGTTTCCTGTGGCCCTCCAGAAAAAACACCGTGGTGCCCTAAGAATTGGTATTTCAGTACCGTAAAATCAGCACAGATGCACGTGGATGTAGTCTGTACCATACTACCTCACCTCTCACTGCCCCTGGAAAGACGAGATGGCTGAAAGCCTCTTTCCTGTAGGCAAAGCAGCTTGTTTAACTCTGCTAAGAGGTGGTTCGGTACTGATGCTGTGTGGGAGGAACACTGGCAAACCAGTCTGGGTTTGATGAGACTGAAAACTCAGACCATACCCTTGCACCCATGTAATCCAGACGAAGGAGAGTAGGGGCTCTTTCATTCCTCACTAGGAGAAAGGGAAAGTGCTACACCGAACAAATAAAGAGCTGATGCTGGTTAAGTGCTAAAAAGTTAAAAAATTAGAAGTCAGTGTCATTAAAAATGCTGAAAATCAGGGTATGGCCGGAATGCTGTGGTGGTCCTGCGGCCTCTGTTGATGAGGCACTAGGAGCACACTCCTGAGCTGCAGAAAGGTTGGTGTGTGGCCTTAGTGGCAGCAGAGACTGCTGCGCTGGCTGGCTGCTCACTGCATGCCCTTGTGTCCTCCACAGGACGTTGTGGGAGAAGTGCTCGTGTCGCTGAAGTGCCTTCCCATCTCTCAGAGGATGGAGGTCGGGCTGCTCAAGGCAAAAACTACACCCCCTCTCGGGACCGCAGATAAGAGTAAGGGTTTTATATCCCCCGTTGTCTGGGCTTGCTGCTCCACTCTATTCTGCTGCCTTTGTCTTACCCACACGGAGGGATGTGGGGGTGTTGCAGAGGAAGGGCCCTTTCATGCCCATCACACCCCAGCCTTGGCAGAAAAGCGCTGCTGAATCAGACCCCAAGGCCCATCTCACTGATGAAATACCCAGCTACTTCCCTCAGGCAGTGCCTTCCCCTCCTCTTCCCTCCGTCACAGGGCTTGAATCCCGTTTCTCTGCTCTGCAGAGACCCGAAGACCGGACTTCATTACGGTCCTGTTGCCCTCAGTATAGAGCCAATTTGCTTTTCCTCTTGAGGATGCCCTGGGGTGAGGGCAGTGCAGGGGTACTGCAGTGCTCCTTGGGGATGTAACCAGAGCACCGCTATCACCCTTCAGTCTCCACCGAGGAGATGGCCCTCTGAGGCCATGGACACCTGAGAGCAGCCTTAGAGATGCTCTGCATTGTAGATGAGCTGTAAACAGCTCCTTTCCCTGAGAAGGCCGAGGTAGAGCCACTTTTTTTTCCTATAAGACACCATTTAATGCTGGTAACCAGCACAACTCAGCCACACTTCAAATTTTGGGCCCTTGTCTTATGTGGATTTCTCCCCTGCACCAACCAGCTAGTTGGAGGAGGAATGGAGAGAGGGGAAGATCCAACCATTTTCCCTCTGTAGCGCTCGGCACGTGAACAGCAAGAAGGCAGGCAGCTCTTCCCCTGGCCTCCCTTTTGTCCTGCTCTCCCCCTTAGTTGTATTTCCAAGGTATCCCCTTGGGACTGAGAGAAGCACAGCAGACTTTGAAATTCCTGAGCTGGTGTCTCCTGGGCTGAGCTGTTCCCACGGCCTTACATGCTCAGAAGCTCTCTCATCTGTACCTCTACAGCCACAGTTTTCCATCTCACTAATTAAATACGGTCAAAGCAATTGCAAAGGCTCCTATCTGTTGTGTCGTTCTGAGCTTTGCTACAGGTTTTGAATTTAGCATCAGCATTTGCAGGGCTGATAAGAGTAAACCCTTTCCTCCATCAGCCTGTTCCTACTGACTTCAGAGCTTGTTTCACAATCGCAGAGACTGCTCCGAGGCAGTCCTTGTTCCATCATGCTCTACCACTGCGGGATGGTGAGGATCACCTAGGTCCTACTAGCTACTCACCTATTAAGATGTGATTGCCCCAGTCAAGTGGTCTGGTTTGCAGCGTTACTGCAGTCAACACAAGCGTTGTTACCAGCTTTGAGAACTGTGGAATCAAGCCTGTGCAGTCACAGTATTCAGCTCTAAGCGACACCCAGCCCTTTTCCAGCATGACTAACTCATGCAATACTATGTTACATTCGAAATGCCCAGCTCTGGGACAGAGATAGATGCCGCAGTGTTCCCATGCATTTCTCTTTCCCTTTCCCTGTCCCAGACGTATATGCGAGGATAGATGTTTCCTGCAGACGCCACAGACAGAAGCACCAGAAATCCAGGCCACGAGCCCACACACCACTCATCATTTTCAACGAGACTTTCCTGTTCCACATGCCTGAACATCCAGCGTGGGACTGCACCCTGCTCGTCTCCATTTATGAAGTGGGCTCTGACCCCAGGCATCTCGTCGGACAGGCCACCGTGGGGAAGAGCAGAGCGAGCGAAGCAGCTGACCACTGGGACCTCATGATAAAGTCCATCCAGCAGCCTGTAGCTAAGTGGCATCCTCTCCTCCTTTAGAGGGCAGGACTTCTGCAGCAGTTCCTCGTGGTGAAGCTGGCCAAGATTTCTTTCACAAAGACAAACAAGCAGCACTCCCAGCGGGCGTATCTAAGAGATGGGTCAGAGCCTGAAATTCTTGATAAGACAGAGGTAACAACCTTCTTCTCGTTTGGCTTCCTCCCGCTCCTTGCTGCTGCTCCTGGTGGGGAGAGGGGTTTTCATCTCTGCTGGTCCCATGTCATCTTTAATATGGCAGCAGGGTTTCAGCAGCGCCTGGGGCTGGGGAAGGTTTGTACCTATGGAAGGAAATAGCGCCTGCCTTGAAGTGCTCACTGCTTTAGGGAGACAAGAGGAAAAAGGGATGGGAAGGAGGAAGAGTCAGTGCTCCTACTTGTGAAACACAGAGGCACCGAAAGGCTAATTGGTTTGGCTAAGCTCAAACCAGAAACGCAGCTGGGAGCCACACGTGTCAGCAGCCTGTCCACCTCTCCTTGTCCTCTACAACAAAGAGCAGACACTCTGACAAACGCGGAGAGGAGCTGGAGCTGGAGCAGGAGCGCTGGGCGAGCATCCCCACCCGCTGCGTCTGATGACTGAAGTGCTTTCTGCACCCTGAAGCGGTGTTTAATATCCCTGCTGACAATTTTGCTGCCATTAATGCTAACGAATCTGGATATTCTTGCTGTCCTTATCCGTCTCGTCTCTTTCTGAATTTTGATGTATTTCAGCCTTGGGGGATTTCCGGGACATGTTCATTGCATGTTGTGGGTGCAAATAAATTAAAGAAAAAAAGACTTTTCACAGCTTAAAATGTCACCTGTCCCCCTGTCCTGGTCTGATAAGAAGAGACCCATTTGTAATTTTCTGCACTCCTAGCACGTCCTTCTGACTAATTTCCCAGGCTTTCAAGGTGGCACATTCCCTCACACGGATGGTAGCAGCCATCCTCCCTGCCTCGCCTGCAGGCAGGTGCGGGTTGGAGCTCCAGCTTTCCTTTTTTTATGCTGTTTTCTTAGTGACACTGCTCAAAAACCCTACCTCTGCTCCAGTCGCAAGACACGTAAGGTGTCGCCTTATGAGAAATCTGTTAAATGTGTGGATGGTTTTTGCATAGAGTGTGACCAAAAAAAAAAATTGTGATTTTAGGTCACAGTGGCGTACTTGGCATGGGAAGCAAGTGAAATGAGGCCAGTAGAGAAGGGGAGGGAGGAGGATGTGCTGGTGCTGATGTCCTGCAGCCATCCCTGCCTTTGCACAGCTCCTCTCGTGCTTGTTTGCCCTGCAAGATGTCTGGGGTTGCAGCACAGATCCGAGTCCCCGGTCCTGTGACGGGAGGGAGGATGATGCTTGGAGGAGGAGGGCTGGAGGAAGGCTGTGGTGCTCAGCAGGCTGGTGGCAGTGTTCGAGTCAGGGCGAGGTGTCCCAGAGAAGCCAGGGTTCACCTTTCTGAGGCACAAAGCCCGGGTCGGTGGCAGTGGATGGTGACTCGGGGATGCCTGCAGGAGGGGGCCCGGCTTCACTTCTGGGTGGGGGAGAGGGAAACGGCCCCACGGCTGCAAGGGGACAACAGAAAGGAGTCATCCTTTTTGTCACCTGCTGGGCCCCCCCTCCCTCCAGGCGCCAAGCACGCCCAGCCCCTGGGCAGCTTGGTGGGCTTCCAGATCTCCTTCCTTTCATCCGTGACCATTTTCAGCCCTTCCAGGCTTTGCTGTCCAAAGCCGCCAGGACACAGCAGCAGCAGCAGCATCCCCCTCCTGGCACAGCGTGCCACCCCGCCTGCCACTCTGGCTGCCACTGCACCCAGGACGGAGGCTTTCCCCGGCCTCTTTGGGGATGCCCCGCTCACTCAGGTCTTCCAGAGCTGAGAATTTTCCCCTCCTAATTTCCCTGTACCGAATTTCGCTCACCATCAATCAGCCCCTCGGCTCTGCTGCCTTTGCAGGCAATTACTGAGCGCACGTGGCCAACAGGTCCGACTCCAGACAGACCCAAGCAATTCCAATTTGAGGAAGAAAAAGGTGGCTTATAAATAAAGACACACTGCTTATATATTAATATATACATTATATAAATAAATATGTACAGGAGTAGGTACAAGTGGGCGAATAGCTCTGCAAATCCTACCAGAAAAACATCACCAGAGCGAAGTACTAACAGACAGCAGAGCCACGGCGTTCATTTCCTTCTCGTGCAGATTTCCCCGTCTCAAGGCCAACCTACGAAGAAATCAGCCTCTGGCTCACAGGTGAACGCGCTGCTGAGGAGGCTGTCAGTGAGTCAGTGCGTTTATACTGTTAAATTGTTAAGATAATCTTAACCCTCAAACTGTCAAAACTTCTATAACTGGCCTCCGGCAACTTTAGATTCAGAGCCATTAAAGTGAATCGGAGATTTATTTCTGCGCAATTGCTCGTCCTGCTTGTTGGCAGTCCGACTGTTCTGGGTGTGCCTGTGTTAGCAGGACTCTGAACATTAACCGCAGGCTCGAGTCCTCGACAGCTTCCCCAGCCTACCCGTAATTACGGACGATAGTGTTCTTGGCACCAAAGCAGAATTCCCTGCTGAATTAAAAGGAAAAGTGTTGGTGACTCACAGGTTCCCGAGGAGGGACGGTCCCACGAAACACACACTGACTGCGAACATCCTGAAGGCAGCACCAATACAGAAAATAGCAGCATGAGGTGCAGGGGATTTCACGCTCTTGCGTTTCATCCGAATGGCTTCAGAGAGACGTCTTAATTACTTGGAAATATTCCTCATTTTTTTTCCAAGGTTTGTGCGTCCTTGGTAAGAAATTTCTCTCTGACAGAGTAAATACTAAGGTATGTGAAGGTAGCTGCGCCGCACGACTTATGGCCCTGCACCCACAGTGGTTAAGACGTCTTAGCAGGGCTTCAGAGAGGAATTCAGCCCTCATGCGGATGCTTCCCACAGTCTCAGCAGCAGCCAGCCTCCAGTCCAAGGCAGCCAGGTGGCACACACAGTGTCCTCACGTCCCTGTGCCTATGGAAACCGGTGCCCGTCAGCCTGTACAAGCTCCTGGGGACCTTAGCTATATTTAAAAAAAAAAAAAAAAAGCATTATTTCTGCTTCTGAAAGAGGCACAGCAGGACACACGGAGGCTGCTCAGCAGTGGCTGCCATGTGGGCAGGAGGCTGCCTCCCCTGCAGGCAGGCGTGCTCGCCACGTGCTGTCCCCGTCCCGGCGGAGCTGGCAGCGCTTGCAGGGCACGTCCTGCCTTGCTGAAGGTTGCGCAGGGAGCTGACACGGAGCCGCAGAGGTGGCCGGGCACAATAAATACCTCGGGAGGAAAGGCCGAGGACACCCGTGCCTGCTTGCCAGAGTTTAAGGGAAAATAAGCAAGAGCGCAACATCTGCTGTTTCCTCTCTGCTGGTGTCGGGGCGTCGTTATCAGGGTGATGAAGAATTAAGCACTCCTGTTACCAAAGGAGTCGGATGTGCCTGTCCTGTCCCTTGGTCCCACAGCGAGCAATCCCCTGGTGCCACACAGGACCAGCAGCCCCAGCACCACTGGGGTTTCTCCCCACAGGCGTCAGGCACTGTGCCAAGGGCACCGCGGCTCATCCCTGCTGGGATGCAGCAGCTGAGGAAGGGGCATTTCTCTCCTTGAGCCCCGAGGAATCGGCACTGCTGGGTGCGGAAAACCTCGCTGGGCGCTCGGCGAGGAAGGCTGACCGGCCTCGTCTGGCTGCAGCTCGCTGGCTTTGCATGGTGGCAGAGGGGGGGGCTCGGGATGCGATGCTCCCACCGTGCGCAGCTGCTGCAGAGCCGGCGGGACGAGCCTCACGCACTTGGATTTTGGGTTATAAACAGGCCTGGAGGCACCTTCCTCCGTTAACGCCTTTTGGGCAGCCCTGTGCAAACGGACCTGAAGCGTGTTGCCCAGTTCAGACACACCCGGACACCAAAGTACTCGGGTCCCATTTGGCACACGCTCCGAGCCCAGCGTGTGAGACCTCCCCAGGCTGTGGCAGATCTCAGATTCAGCTCCGGAGGCGAGTTCAGGGCCCCCACCACCGTTTCCAGTGCTTTGTTTCCATTCGGCTGGTGGGGAGGGCTCTGAGGGAGGTCAGGCTGTGCTGGGCGCTGCAGCTGAGCTCTAAGAGACCTGATGGTCAAGCCTTGCTCCCAGCCTGGAGAGAGCGCAGTGATGCTGCACCCAAGGTTTGGCTGCTGGGAAGAAAAAAAAAAATACCAGCTGCTCATGGATTTGCCCACACTGAGCAGCCATCAGCCATGCAAAGTCATTTTAGGGGCTGGAAGCAGGATGCAAAAGGGAGCTGCCCTGAGCACGTGTCGTGCACCAGCCCGGGCATCTCCCCTGCCTTTCCCACGCTCCCTGCCCTGCTCCCGGCAGCTCCGGCGGCAGCAGAAGCGGGTTTGCCTCTGAGCAGCAGCTCCAGCAAGCCACCGAGGCAGGCATCGCCACACCGGAGCCTCCGAGGCTGCCCAGAGCTGCCAGGGAGAGCTGTGCCTGCGCGCTTGTGGATCGTGCACGCTCCTTGCTTGTGCCCTGCTGGCGTCCCCCGGCGTGTGTGGCTGCTTCCTCAGGGAAAGTGGCCGGCAGCGGGTGCCTGGGGGCAGCAGGGGTCCCGCGAAGCGGCAATTTGCGACAGGCGATGCCAAAGGAGCCAAAAGGCTGAGCCTCACCCCCAGCCTGCCTCCAGACCCCCAGCTAGCCTCCCCGGGAGAGGTGGGCATCCTCGGAGGCGAGCCAAAGCCGCCGGGCGCTGGGCCAGGCTCGGACGGTGCCTCTGCCTCTCTGCTGACTGCGGGAGCGGAGCCCGGGGAGGGTTCTGCTCCTGACCCTGGTGCAGTCGGGTCTGCTGGTGGGGCAGAGCAGCCCGCCCGTCCCCCTCCCTCCTCCCCTCACCACTCGCCAGTAAGACTAGTAACCACGGCGTCTCCGGAGAAAACAGACGTGGGACTGTTCCCTCATCCAGCATGACCAACGCAGCCCTGAGAAGGAAACCCCTCGGTGTGGGTGTTGGTGCCGACCTGGCAGAGGGCCGGGGCGGGCGGCTGCTCTGGAGAAGGGGATTGTCCTCTCCCCGCCGCCCAGATGTGCCCGGGACCACGTGGCCTGAAGCCCCTCTCTCCAGGCTTTCGGCAGAAGGAGTTCTGGAGGTGATTCTGCCACCAGGAGCGATTCTGCCAGGCCCTTTCCCAAAAAATCTTGGAGCTGCTGACCTGCACCCCGCCGGCCCAGGCTGCCTGCGGGGCAGGGGAGCTCTGCCTGGCCGCGCTCCACGCGCACAGGGAGCCCAGCTCCTTCCTCCCCGCGACACGAAGGCACCTTGTGCCTCCTCCAGCACCCACAGACATCGCACACGCTCCTCACGGGGACACGAGCTCCTCGGGGAGCTCCTCCACAGATTTGGGGATTTTCCTGTGCTTGTAAGGATGGAGGTAGCTCTTGGGCCAGCTCCGTGGCTGCTTCCTCAGCTGCTGCCACAGCGCTGCGGCACGGTCCTCGCCCAGCTCCATCAGGCGGTGATGGTCCATGGCCCCCCCAGGGAAGCAGAGCAGGGCGAGGTCCCAACAGCCAGTGCTCCGCACAGCAGCCAGCAGTGAGGAACTCTGCTTCCTGTGTTTACCCCTCATAAACAAAATGCAAATGTGCATTAGGAAAAAATAAGTGCGAGAGTCAGTGTTTCAGCAGGCTGAGCGTACCAAGGGATTGTTTTTCCCTTGTCTTCCAGTGCTGAGGGCAGTGGCTGCCGCATACGGGGACGTGGTGGTTGTGAGATTTGTCCTCAGCACCGAGCACCAGCAGCTGCGTTTTGCAGAGGACGCGAAGAGAAGCAACCAGTGGCTCTTGGACGACGTCTCCGAGCTCCCGGCTTGCCCGCTGCAGCAGCAGCTGAAGGCTGCAGGGTGCTGGCAGGAGGGCAGGCGGGTCTCTGTGTCACTGTGCCAGCTCCCGCAAAGCCCATGGGCAGCATCGCCAAGAGAGCAGCCTTCCGAAGGAGGAGCAGCCGGTCTGCGGCACCGCAGAGAGAACAGCCTGACCCGCGAGCCTCCAAGGTCTGCTTTGCTCCAGATAAGCCTCATCTTCCACGTTACTGATCGCCATTCCCAAGGCTCTCATGGCTCAATCTACGCGCCTTCGTGACCGATGTAACTTTTTCAACAAGCCGTAGCTGGGAGGCAAACGTTATCCCATGCGAGAGAGAAGGATGCTGGCTGAACGCGCAGGGAAAGCCTGTTGCAAAAGCAGCAGCAGTGTCTGCTCCTTTGGAGCCCTGGTTTTGTCTGCTAGTGACAGGCAGAGGCTTTACTGCACACGGGGACACAGCGGAGCCCTGTACAAGCCCATTGCCGCCGAGGTCCCTGCCAGGGGACCGTCTTTTCCAGCCACCTCCTGGCTGTGGCAGGAAGAAGGTGAAGGTGCTCCCCGGTAGTAGCACAAGGCTTGTAATCCTGGGTTAAAACAAGCTTTAAAAAAGGAGGGACTGGGAGAGTGGAGGAAGCACTAAAGGTGACCATATTCTTCTGAGAAACGGGAGTCTGAGATTCTTCTGCCCCTGGGATTTGGTGCAGGGGCCAAAGGCAGTGCAGTTGGCCCGCCTGGCTTCGTTGCCCCGTACCCTCATCAGCGTGAAAGCTGACGGGAGACGAGGCTCCCATTTCCCCTCGCTGCCGCCGCAGGTTCCACCACTAGCCTGGGTGCCGGGGCTTGCTCAGCGCCTGCAGACCCTCGAGCAGCCCCTGGCACGAGCAGCGGGACGTGCCAAGGCGCCGGCTCTTGCCGCCGGCACGCTGGCATCGCGCACGGGCAGAGCACGTGCCTTCACCCACGGGCATCTCTCCTTTAGCTGAGCACCCACCAGCATCAAACTGGGCGCTCCGTGCTGCCTGGGAGCGCTCGCTGGGCTTTGCCAACCCCGCTAGGCAGTGCCTCCGCAAGCCCTGTATTTCTGCTCAGTGCCGGGTGCCCGGTTGCTGAGCCCCGCTGGGATGCGGCTTTCGCTCCGGGCACGTGCGGGGGTCTCACGCTCGCTTCGGGCGCTTCCCTTCCCGACAGACACAGGGGAAGCCCGGCACCCTGTGCCTCGGGCACCCCTCCAGCCGGGTCTGCGCCGGGCTTTCTGGCTCTGAACTCCCTGCACGGAGCACAGAAGGTTCAGGCAACAAACACAGCGCATCCTCTGGCCGGGGAGCAGCGGAAGAGGAGAGGAATTCCTAAATTTAGCAAACACGATCCGCTTCTGGCTCGAGCAGCATCTTGCTGCCGTCATGATGGGGATGGGGATGTGGCAGGAAAAACTACGCCGGAAACAAGGTGCATGTGTGGGGGCTGAAGCGGGGAGAGGAAGAGGTGTAAGCATGAGGAGGAAATGTTACACGGAGACAAATGAGACTCTAGGGAGAGGTCTCCTTCAGGAACCTGTGATTCAACCAAGTGCAGCCTTCAGTTTGCTCTTTGAAGAGGGATAAAGACATTGGTTCACTCAGCCCACATCCCTAAGAGAAACTCTGAGCCTTGGAAATGAACCCTCCTGTTCCCCTCTCCTGGATCCGGTCCTGCTCCTGCAGGGATGGTTTTGCCATCCAACCACATTTTCTTTAATTTTTTTTAGAGAGAAAAAAAAAAATTCGGGCACCCAAAACCCACAATTCATTTTTAAGCATCCAGCACAGAGACAGAAGATGTCTGATGTCCAGGCAGCCTGTCTTTGTGATGTCTTCTTAATACCCAAGGCACCTCCTACTCCTTGAAGGGAGGCTCTGGCCCCGACGCGAGGGGAAGATAACCCAGCAGAGTATGGCCGGGGCCAGCCCTTCGCAGAGAAGCGCTGCGCTCGCCGGACAATTATGAGTGAAAAATAACAGCTCCGTCCTCACCGCAGCAACCCTGTGGGCAGAGCGGCTGCGGGGGGGGGACACTGAACTCAGCGGATTTTGTGAATGGAACGGCAAGCGAGTTTGTCACCCTCGGGACAGACTTGGGTTACACGGGCAGACCTCCAGTGGGCAGCTTGCACTTCTGCTGCACGCGCTGCTGGACACGGGGACCGCGCTGGATTCATTCTCTTCCCTGAGCAGCTCAGCAAACTGAATGCATTTTGAATTTCTCTTATTCTGGCTCCAAAGAAGCCTGCAAATCCATCCACAAGACTTATCTCCAAGGGCAGCAAGCTGACTTTTTTTTTTTTTTTTTAGCTAAGCAAGACTGACAGCTGGAAAAATACATTTAAAAGTGAGCATTAACAGGTATCGATATGGGGAGCCCTGGGATGAATCCAGCTGGCGTGGACTGCAGCGTGCCCCGCGTGAGCGCGAGGTTTGTGCTGCGCCGGCAGCTGCGGGTGGGTGGCTGGGACGGGGCATGTCCCTGCTCCCGGCTGTCGTGGAAGGGCAGGGATGAGAACAAACCCCTCCAGCCCCAGAGCGTGAAATATTTTGTGAGAGCAGCTAGACAAAAATCCCGATCCTTGCTGATCAGAGGCCAGCTAGCCAGGGAGCGTATTCCAGAGCGTTCACTTAACAGTACCATGAGCTGTTAAACAAGAATAAATCTTTGCTTGTAAACATGATCTTTAAAAAGCAGCTGATGATGACCTGTAGCTGGTAAAGCAGAGATGGATGACCGCGTGGGTGGGGGAGCCACTAAAGCACAGCTCAGGCAAGGGAGGGATTAAGAACCGGCTAAGGGGAGTCCGCAGAAGTTTGCTGTCTCCCCTGGTGTTTCTGTGGGGTGCAGCGATTCTGTGTTTGCGCTGCCATGCAGCAGTACGGCAACCGTCCAGCCTCTGGATTTCCCCTTCCAACAAATCCTCCCGTGGAAAGCCCCTCTGGGAAAGGGAGGTTCCTTTCCGCCCCCATTTTGAGAATGGTGCTTTGAGGTCAGTCCTAATTTCACCTTCTGATTTCACACAGCCTGCAAATGAAACCTGTTAGATGACGGCTTTGCCTCTCCTCTGGCCCGGGCCAGGCTTCACTTCGTTGCGTGAGGAGGTGAAGTACAGACCTTCTTCTCAAGCGCTAAAGGTCTCTGACGGAGGAGTGGAGGCACGCAGCTCCCTTTATGATATTTCCTAAAATCGAGTCGTGTCCCCTACCACAACTCCATTTTTAAAACAGGGAGAAAAGCTTCTCCACTCCCCCCTAACCAGGCGTGAAACGGGACAACACGCTCCCCAGGAGACATCATGGAAGCAGAGCTCTGGATATCGTTTTTCTGAAGCGCTTGGATAACGGAGAAACGTTTCAAAAGCCCTCCCATGCCTGAGGAGTTTCTAAAACACAGACTGAAATAAAGCCTGGCTGACCAGACGCCAAATTCAGGCTACCCAGTAGGCTGCACAAGTCATCACGGATTGTGAAACACCCTTTTGTAACGCAGGTTTTACTCTGTAGAAACACTTGGGGCTTACCATCAGGCAGCTGGAAGTCCCTGCTCGGGAGCTGGGTGTTTTAGAGCTGCCCAGGACCCCTCTCCGAGGCTCGGCTCAGCCTCATCTGCAACATGCTTCACTCTCCCCCACTGCTCCAGTGACTCGGCGGTGGGATTCTGGTTAAACTTGTTTCCGGAGAAAACGCAAGCCCCAGGGGCACCACAGCCCGCGTCACGCTCCCAGCTGCGCAAACACCTTCACTTGCAGTTACATTTTTAGAAATACGTTCGCCTCTGGTGCACCAGACGGTTTGTTGCCCAGTTCAGGTAATCGTTTCACTTTGTTTACTTAAGATTAGGCTCCTTCATCCGAGTATCCAGATGGCGAAAATGTTACCTTTTTTTTTTTTTTTTTTAAAGGCTTCCCACGCAGGGGCTGATGTTTTGCAGCCAGAGCGCTCCGGTCCCTCTGACCAGTCCAGAGCCCTGCGTGGCACAGACCTGTTGCTAATGCGGCTGTTTCCCTGAGGTATACAAAAGATTGTGGGATTTCGAGAAAACACCCTCAGCAAGCAGCCTGCAGACTCCTTATTCTCACCCATGGGAAGAGAACCAATTCCTTACCTAAGTGAGAGAGAGAGACTTGCAGATTTGGGTCAAAACCCACATTATCGGGTGCCCACAGGCGCCTTCCAGAGAGTGCCCTTGACATCTGGTTTTAAACATGTTAGTGAACAAGCCCATGCCTCCAAGCAAAGTCACGGCTCCCAGAAGAACGTCTTAATCATTAACCATAAAATACGCTATTTCCCTGCGATTTAGAAAGCATGGGCTGAGATTGAGATAACAGCAAAAGTCACCAGGATACGCACGCAGTCCCAGCAGTGCCTGAGGGGTGGTGAGAGGTTGCAAAGGGTCTGGAAACCCGCAGTTGGAAATGGGTTTGGGGACGGCTGGCATGGGACGGGGGAACCACACTGGTGGTGCTGGCTGCAGGGCACTCCTGCCCGTGCCGAGAAGCTGGCCGAGAACAGGGCTTCCCCAGACAAGAGCCCTCCGGCCCGGAGCAGCCGGGACACAAGCCCGTTTGTGCTGGCATCATGCGTGTCCGGACGCCGAGAGGGGACAAGGTCAGCTCTGCCCTGGAGTCAGCTGGTTGTTTCCGGCTCCTATCCAAGACCACAGGCCGGCAGCAGGACCGTCACAACCCATCGGCGTGGTTCTTTCACCGCCTGAAGGTGTTGTTCTCCCTGTCTGGCCCAAAAAGAGGCAACGGGCACAAACGGGAACACAGGAGGTTCCCTCTGAACACCAGGCAGCACTTCTGTGCTGTGCGGGTGCTGGAGCACTGGCACAGGCTGCCCAGAGAGGTTGTGGGGTCTCCTCCTTGGAGATCTTCAGAAGCCACCTGGAGATGGGCCTGGGCACCCTGCTCTGGGTGTCCCTGCTTGAGCACGGGGTTGGACCAGGTGGACCCAGAGGTCCATTCCCACCTCAACCATCCTACGGTTCTGCAGCGAGTACAGGGCTGGACTCTGACCGTATGCATCCCGTACGGTCTTGGTTTGGTCTCTGTTACCAGAAAAGAAGGTTTCTCGCATAGATTCCTCTCGCTATCCCAGCCATTTTAACCAAACGCATCCAGAAATTGCTGAGCAGGTCTCGCGTTCAGGTGGTTTTCAGATCTGCCTGCGCTCACTATGCCACGGCTTTACAAGCAGGAGGAAGGGTTCAAGTCAACACAAGGTGCTGCAAAATGAAGCGTTTAAAATGAGCAACTGGTACCCACAAAAATCCCTGAAGTTGTTAATCAAGATATCCCCCGGCTAATTTGTTTCTTTTTCTGTATATCCAAATGTTCGGATGGCCTCGTGCAAGCGCAGACTAGATACATCTTGTTAAACAAGTGAAACCAAAACTCTCCCCTGGCCCTGGAAGGCAGAGCTGTGTTTGATTTTCTTAAGGCTGAGGACAAAGGAGCCAGTGAGAGCTGGAAACACAGGGTTATGCTGTTGGTTTTCCTTGCAAGGGCACTGGCCTGGGGGCTGATCCTCTCCTATTGTCAGCCCAGCACCTTTATCAGCTGCCCCACGAACAACCTGCCCTCCGGTCGGTCGCTCTCACCACGTGCACATAATATTTGCTTTCAAACACTGAAGCCAAAATCATTTGCTCAAAAGGACACGCGGGACCCAAATAGCCTGGAAAGAGAGCGCCTCGCGTGTGCGCGCGCAGCAGGTCTGCAAACAAACCGGTGCTGCCGACCGAGCGCTCCCAGGGCCTCCAGCGTCGGGAGAAGAAAACTGGCACCGAACTGAAGCGAAGTCGGCAGCCGCCGCTGGGCAAACAGGAGCTGAATGAAGACCGGTTTGGGGCTGCTGGGCCAAAAATGTTCTCTGTCTTTTCTCCTCTGTTTGCAGAGCTCGTGCAGCCCTTTGCCTACACCTGAATGCAGAATTCAAATACCTTTCTCCTAGAAATATAAGGCAACGCTGAATGGCCACTCAGTAACGAGTCAGTGCCCGCTGTCTTCATGGCAACCTTGCTGTAATAAACCAGTAAACCAGCAGCCGTGAGCTGTGTCCAAACCAGTTCACGTCACGACACAAGCCCATAGCCAGTTTTGCTTCACGTCGTGAACACACACGACAGTCTGAGCGCTCTATTTTTACCGTTTTACCTTTTTGCGATGTAGGTGGGTGGCAGCACGGCACGTCTGTGGCATGTCGTACGTCTCTGTGCCGCTGAAGGGACCCTTTTCTATTTAGTGCTTTTCCAAAGCTAAAGGATGAGATTTGAGAAGGGCTGTCACAAGATAATTAAATCTGAACAGGAAAAAAGAGCAACTTAAACACTTCTAAAAGTAAATAGTTGTACCACCAGACGTGTGAAGCCGTAAAGCACCCGGAAAACGTGGATACATCCATCAGAAGGGTGGTGACCAGCGTACATTCTTCCGATCTGTGTTAGTGGGAGGTAAAGGTTAAGCTAAGAAAAGCTACAGCCTAGCTAGGGCATGGGCAGAGAGCACTGCCAAAACCTTTCCTCTTCTGAGGGACATACTCTGCTGTGCTGGGGTTAGAAATCCTACGCAGAGGGCACCCGGCCCTCACGTGAACTGCCTGCTGTGGCGCGGCCCCGGATCCCCAGGGAGGACACAGCGAGAGCCGCCGAAATCACTTCCAGTCGCCCCAAACAAGCTGGGAACTGCAGGCAGAGGTTAAGCCCAAAGGTTCCCCTGAGGAAGGAGTGGGTTAAGCAGAGTCAGGATGGGCAATATGTTGCAATTTCAGGGACAGAAAAGCGTAAATAAGCTGTTGACCCACTGACCTCCAGCTACCGCAAGGGGACAAACCACCACGCTTAGCTCCACGAGATCCTGCGTCCTGCTCCCTCGGGACGGGTTCTGGCGAGCACGCTGCAGCTGTTACGACAACTTCATCAAGCAGCACCATGTGCTGCTTCAGCCGGAAGCACATCGAGCTGCACAGGGTGTTCTCCAGGCTCCGGGGACTCGCTGGAGGTGGGCTTTTAAAACTTCCTACGTTTCCTGCCCACTGCCTTTGTAACTTTACACACGTATCCTTAGCCCAGCACACCAACACACTATGCTTCTGGGAGGCCAGCAAGCTTGTCCTTGCAGAGCGTTCAGTTTTGCCAGAGGCTATATAGTGACAAAATACTAGCTGCTTTCCAAAATAAAGCGAGTTCGATGCGTGTGCTTAATACCCACAGGTTTACGCTGTTCTGCCACCGAAAGACTCTATAATGCACAAGTGCACTGGAATTAAAGTTACTTTTAGAGCAAAATATTTAGCATGAACAGACAGTAATTACTGTACACATTTGATCAAATCCATGCCAAGATTTCTGGCATATTGCATGGTTCAGAGACGACTTGGACTTGACACGGGAAGAGTGTGAGGTCCTCGGGCGAACCTGCTTGCTGTGCACCTGGTGCTGATGGCAGGTTGTTAAAACGTGTGTGCTGCCCAGCACAAACATGCTTTGGAAGCTCAAATCTCTCCCCCACACAAAGAAAGAATGGGAACGTTACCGGGAAGTCTGAGATCTCAGAGAGAAACTCTCTGCAGCTCTTAAACGTTGGCGTGGAAGACTACATTTTTGCTGGTTCCTCTGGTTTCTGCATTACCACCTCCAGCAAGTGAATGCAAGAAGCCCAGTTTGGGTGTCTAAGGGCAGTGAGGATGCTGCTGTCCCCCTCCTCAGGGCATTCCTGTCCAGAGGATCTTTGCTCGAGATGCCCCCTCCAGCCTCACGGGTTCCTTTGAAACCACCCTATTTTGTTGCCAGCCCTTGCACAGTGCAAAGCTCAAAGGCCCTTGAGGCATGTAATGAGGAACAAAGTTCTCACACTTCCAAGAAGGAAATCCTGTTTTCTAGTACTTTCATAAAGGAAAAGGCTGAAAGTTCAAACTGAGGCATCCCAAGACAAAGAATGGCACTTGTTAAGAAGAGTTTCGGGACACCTGGGAGGCTGCAAGCCACGAAGCAGCCGCGCAAAGGCAGAAGCATGGGCCAGAGGTGCGGGAGCCCGTTCCCTGCAAGGTCCACGCTGCTGGACCTGTTTCCTCCTCGCCCCAGTGCTGAGCACCAGCAAACCCATGGTGAGACTGGTGTTCCCACGGCCGAGCACGGCCATGAGGACGCGCTTTACGACCTGCTTGGGGAGCTAAGAGGCGTAGCGAAGGCATTGCGCTGTGCTTCCCTGCCCGCAGCACAGGTGCGCACCGGCCACGGGGCGCAGTTTGCGTTAGAACCAGCACCTTGTGCAACTGCTATTTATGACGGCTCCAGTTTCGCCCTTTCTTCCCTTCCCTTCCTCTTTGTGGGTTATCTTTACTTTCTTGGGAAGTGAGAACACAAACTGTGATGCAAACAGCGGTTTCATATCTAACCCAGTCGGACCATGCGGCCACAGAAGCTGCTGCTTGGGTGTGACTATTAATATTTCTTTTTTCAACTTTTTTGATGAAATTGAATGGTAGAAATGACCATAATCATATGATCCACTCGCTCCTTGGGAAGTAAACTTGTACATTTATAAGTGTACAAATACCTACTTATATAAATATTTTATAAAAGCCTGCATATTTATAAATAAATGTGCCAAAAGAAAAAAAAATGTTGGGAGGAGCCAGAATGAAAAACAAATGAAGATGTAATCGAAAATTTTCATTTTACTTTAGGTTGTTTACGCTTTCAAATTGGAATGAAGAAGACCCCAAAGTGAATTTCAAAAATCTTAAGTTTGAGTCTTGGATCTTCATCGAAAGCATAATTCAATGCAAATGAATGGTTTTATTTCAGTCCTAAAGAGAAACCAGTATTTTTCCAAATAACTCTACCAAGGGATTTATGAAATAACCAGTTGCCTTTACAGCTGTAGCTTTCCAATTAGACTTTCTTTCTAAGGTGCATTTTTAAACCTTTCAGAACCGAGACATTACACACAATCCTCTATAATCTCTTCCTGGGGAAATTATTGTATTATTTAATACTCTTTGTCTTGGGTAATTACAGCAGGCTTCCTTCCGCCTTTCCATTCGTTGTTCTCTTTATTTACATCTGCAATAGGCTCACAGGGCCATGGCCTCTGCTGACTTCCAGTTCACTCAGTTCAGCACGATGCAGTGAGATGCAGCTACTTAAATGAACAGAACATGGGCTCAGAGGGATTATTCAGCTTGGAAGATTTGGGTTGCAATGCCCAGTATATGTAGTCAAGACAAATCTTGCACGGTAGTTTCCCGACAAGGTGTAGGAGGATGTGCAACGGCAGGGAGAAAAACCCAAATGCAGAGGGAACTCTCAAGAGTTTCCAGACGGCAAACACCAGAGCAGAGGTCAGCAAATGTTTGAGATTATTGCAGGCAGTGCAATAATCTCAAAATCTTTGATTCTCTATCCAATTGGAAGTTAACCATCCTATTTGAAGTTGGAGATTCTCTTTCTCCAAGGCAAGACATAGGCAATTGGTAACATTCTGACCCTTTACAAGGCTGTGCCTTTTGGCTCTGCTGTTTTCCAGACTTGGTGGGAACTGGGAGTTTCTCATGGATGCCCTCACAGGATGCCAGAACTCCTGAGCTCTGCTGTGCACCATTTAAAATCTGCCACTGTGCCACCTTAGACAGCAGTTGCCAAATCTGACTTTACAGCACCTTGAAAGCTGTAGGCGTCTAAAACTAAGAAGGACGGCTGATTCCTGGGTCACATTTTATTTCCATAATAAGGGAATAATGAATAAAAATAACATTCCTTTGGACCGGCAGCAGAGACAGCATTTGCAAGAGAAGATATTTAGTCCAGCACACAGCGCAGTGGGCTGGAACTCAACAGCTGCGTGCGGTTCCTGGCTCTGCCACAGACCACCTGTGACCTGTAACAAATCACGTCACCTCTGCTTACCCTTCTGCCTTTTCTAGCACCATTCCTCAGACAAGAACTTCAGTGCTACGCTGGTCTGACACTCAAACCAATTCCTGTCATGAAGCTTTCTCCTAAGGCAGCGTTCATGCAAGTCAGATTGGACTGCATTCAGACGTTATTGGCTGATCCCTGTTTAATGAGACCAGGAGATACAAATCATACATGTCTTTGTTTGCACGTTGTAATATAATCACACTTAACCCTGAGTCAGTAGGAGCTCTGCATACTTTGAAAATGAAAGCCATAAAAAGTGAATGTCACATTAAGAAAAAACAAGTAGGCTGTTTGCTAGTGATCAGCTTTGTTGCCTGGGTACCAAGTACAGTAGCTCCTTTTTGCTCCCTGCCAAAGCCCTGTCAGTGCACGCTGTATTTTATTTCAGTCCAAAACCATTATGGCTATTTATTCATCTCCGGTGAAATGCTCCATTTGCTGTTTCACGTGGACCCAGGCAGGCATCAGAGACAATCCTGCCTGCATGCAGAGGGAGCTTGGCCAAAGCTTCCTCAAGGATCTTTCAGGGAGGATTTGAATTCTTAAAAGCCTTGTTCTTTGTAAGGCACAGCAAACAGCGCTTCTCCCCCCCTACCTGCTTTTCTGTAAGCTACAGAAACAACGCAGGGCTGTGCTGCACTGCCTGGCAGCTGCTGTCAGCTCCCAGCACCAGCTGCATCTCGCTGCTATAGCTGAATTGTGCAGGAGAAACAGCAGCAGGTCAACTGACTTCTGGCTGCCAGACTTGTGATTTTACTATTCCTAAAAAGCTGCGATAACTTACTGCGGATGTGATCTGCAGAGGCAGCAAACCGCTGCCTGGAGGCATCGGCAGATTCAGCCACTGTGATTTCACACAGCAGCACCCGCCAGCCGAACCTCAGTAACCCACAACAGCGCAGTTGTAGAGTACATCAGCTAAGAGGTGGTGCTGGCACTTCGGCTAAAGACAGAAGACGGTCAATTTTCTTCATTCTCTATTTGCTACTCAGATGATGCATTCTTTAATTCCCAGTTTTACAGACTCTTCCAGAATTAAGCTAGGTTCTCCCTTTCCCATCATCAAGTCTAGCAAGTAATCTGCAGGATGAATTAGGTCCCTGGACAACACCCCTGCAAGCCTGTGCCCTTCAGTCATAATCAGTCAGGATAAAAAATTACATTCATCTGAAGGAGTGAAACCCAGCTCCTTCCACATAAGCTGTAGTGCTACCTAAGCCAAGTTAACAGGAGGGGAAAAAGCACAATTTGTATTGACGGTAGCAGATCTGATCGAGACTTGCATGCACAACGGGAGGGAGTGATGCGAGTGACATTTTCAGATAATTGCTTTTCAGAAAGCACGTTCAAAGAGGAATGCCAAACAGTCATGTTAAGTTTTTCCTGTTAGTATCTTCAGTGCTGGTGAACAGAAATTTGCCAGGGTAGCTTATACTAGAAGCCTCATTTTCATCAGCTAAAAGCAGGTCCTTTCACCAGTGACTGGACTTGCAAGGTGATGCAGACACTAAGACAAGAATTCATGAAGTAGAGATAAAAGCCAACAGGAAAGAAAGCTCAAGCACAAGTTTTATTTGGAAGTCAACTGAAAGAAGGATTAATCAGTTTTCAACTACCTTTATGAAAAGGAAATCAGATTGACTATTTTGAAGTTAAAGAAATAGTATAAATGTGGTTAAACTTTTTTTCTAAGTCCTATGACTATGGCTTCACAAGACAATATCCCTTTACAGAAGTACTGATACATAACTGCTTGGCCAGCTAGAAGAAAGCTTTAACCTCTGTTACAAGGCTGCCCCAAATTAGAGAACTATGAGTAAGAGAAAACAGGAACTGGAGCAGTCTTATTTATTGTCAAAGAAAAAAATTTTAAAAACCTATCCTTAATAGGCAATCTGTAAAAAATCTGGAGAAAAAAAAGAGCCTAAGCAGTAGTTTCTGCTCACTAGTTCTGAGTTACCCATGTCCCCACTAAGCCTACCACACAACACCTGGGAGAATCCCACCCTCTTTAAAACAAACTTATATTTAAAAAGGCACTGGACAGCATGTTTTGTTTGTAATGAAGCCTTCAGTAGCCTTTACAAATTACCCAGGTATTCATACTACAAATGCTTCATGTGGTATGCCAGTAAAACTCATCACACGCTCACAGCTTCCACCTTTGTTTTTAGCATGGTTAACTGGACAGTGTTCAAAGCATCCTATTAACCATTTAGGGTAGTTAATAGGACAGGAAAGTGTTTAACCTAAACCTCTTCTCACCTCTAAAACTATACACTTAAAACCGAGCTTCAGTCTATTTTTCATCACTTGCTTTAATTGCCCTTCTTCCTCATGCTTTCTCTTAGTACTCAGTTACACAACAAATACTAGGATACATTTAAGTAGAAGGGATATCCCACAGCATTGAGCCTGAAGTTTAACTCAGTCTGCCTTTATGTTAAGCAAAAAAGTATTTCCAGCACACATTAAGGCTAGAAAATGCAACTGTTTTATCCTGCAGACACAGCAAAGACTTAAGAATATCAACTATGTTTTTAAGTGCTTTATATTTATTATAAAGTATTAATAATTGTGTATGCAAAATGATTCTCTATACTAGAGAATAAAATGACAGCTTTTACAAGTTAAGCTATACAGTACATGAAATGCTGCACATTTTCTTCAACTGCTTGGAACAGTATTTGCTATACAAGTGAAAAAGGGTAGACTTAAAAGTTTATTATTTATAATACAGTGTATTAGAAAGCACAAACAACGTTTGAAATAAACAAGTTCCCCAAAATCTAAAGAAATCTTTAGATGACATGTACACAGATTATACTCAAGTTTCAATATACACATTATTGTTCCCCACAAGACGCTCCACTTCACTGGATTGCTGGAACATGATGAAAATTAGAGGTACAAGAAAAGCACCTCCCAAGCCACATAAGCATTGGATGGGTAGAAGAGCAATTTCCTGAAGTGTTCTCCGCAGTCTTTGGCTCTACCGTTCCTTATAGCCATACACTGCAGCAACACAAGCCAAGAAGAGAGATGGGCTCCAATTACAAGCATTGTCAACATTAATCCAGTTGTCTGGGGAGTAGCTAGAACAATTCAAGGCACTCTTCCCAGTGCTGCCAGCCCACAGAACACCCCATGCAGGACGCAGCATTTTAAGAGACAACTAGGCTGGTCTAAAGCATGTTCTTGAGGGATGTGGAATGAACGGTTCAAGACAAACTCCTTCAGAATGTCCAGTTGAAAGTTCATTCATACTTCACAGGCACACCAGCTTAAGAGAAACATTCATGTATACAGAGATAACACTTTAAAGCATACCGCTTCAATGTGTTTAGTTGCGTTATGGTTAAAGTGGTGTAACGTATCAGCAGCTTTGAAGATAGTGTTCACTGGGCATGTTGAACCTAATCTCACAGTAAGATTTGAAGCCTACTTCACAGTATAATAGTTGTCTCCTTTGCTTTTCCTTCTTATTAGGAGGCAGTGTCTACAATGTATCATCACAGCTGTTCTGCTTACAGCATTCACCCCAATGTCAACACACCCCTAGAAAACATGCTCATAGTAACACTGTTTGCTCTGATGCACATGGTATTGACACTTAATTGTAAGCTTCCCCCACAATATAAAATACCTTCTAGATTAAAAGGATTTAAAGATATTGCACTGTTGTATTTTACTTTTGCCTCCCAATTTCATTCCATGTATTTATGAAACTGTAAACAAATCATTTTTATACAGTCTTCAGTATTGTACACCTGCCTTCCAAGGAACTGGAATTCAGTGACACCTTCGTTACAGAAACAGTAGCCTAAGCACAGTGAAAGTTCTGTCCAGCTGCCCTCTTCATACAGTAACCAACAGGCCACTCCTCCCACATTCACACCTTCAGCTTCTTCTTCTGATCAAAGTATGCATCGAATCTGGATAATGCATATTCCTGGAGAAATAAGGAACATTAATACAGTGAACAGTTCTGTTCCTTTATTTGATATGGTGAAACATAATGAAAGCATTAACTGTGTTACCTTCCCAATCCATCACCTCAATGAATTCGATCTGTTTGAGAAAGACAGTCTCTCCAAAGGCATTCTTGCCTCTAAAATTTCCTCCAATCTTTTATCTCAACTCTAACACTTAGCTGCTGCCAGAATGTCAGAAAAAACAGGAACTGAGAAGGTCAGGATTTCACTAAAAAGGATGGCTTCTGCAACACTTCCTGCAGGACACTCAGCATACCTAAAGTTATATCACTTTACAGTATGCTGAACACCTTGTACCAGGAGTTAGACTGATCTGTAAGCAGAAGCTACCTGGCACTGACATTGTTCCACTGTGGATACGAACATGTTACACGTGCACTTTGCTAGTATTCACCTTCCAAATTCACACTTACTGCATGCTAGCTTCTCTGTTGCATGGGATCTCTTACTGCAGAAGAATCACTTCACCGCAAGGCAGTCATCCCACTACAAGGCCTAACACATAAGGCTAGTCTATCTAGCCATGTGAACAATTTCTGAAATTTTTAGAATCTTAAATGTTCATCATTCTAAGGATAGAGCACAAACTAGTAACAAATTGATTAAAAAATTTTTTTAATCCCACTTAGAAGATACTAATTGCATCGAGAAGCCATTTCATTTCCTCTGATAACATATCACAGGTTTCTTAGAGCATACATTTTTAATTAAATGAAACTTTATGATTAAAGATCTTACCAGGTAACCAAATTCAATGGATGAGATCTTTGCTTGTATAATAGACCACAGACCCCAGAAGAAGTGTGATGCAAGTGCAAACCTGAAATTACAGGACTATATTTACCAAAATACCAGCGAAGTCACAGTACCTTATTTCAATATCCTGTTACAAATAATTCCATTAGCTTCCCCACTGCATATTTACTCCACTAAACGTATACCACACATCTAGGGCTCGCAATTGACGGATTTTTCCTTACCATATAGAAATAGCTTAAAAATCTCTCTTGGCTGAAGTTTCTCTACCCAATGAGTTATGCAAGCAGGTATCAGTAAAAGTTTCAAGACAGAGCTGAGGAAGATAAGTTACCTGTTAACTTCTATCAACACTTCTTCTTCTAGCTTGAACTTCTCTTCATTGCTCAGATTTTCAAAGCCATCATGGAATGCAGACAGGTAACTGGAGATAAAATGAAGCTAGAAGGCAAGTAATCAAAAAAATTACAAGTCTGTCTCAAGGCATATTTGCTTCTTTCAGAAGTTGTCAGGCCTTTTAATAACTTGTTATTTACTTTTTCCGAACATTGACAGTGCTGAAGTTAGTTTTAAGATTAATGGTGATTCCACTAATTGCTTGGAAGTTTGGTTTACCAAAGGCATAATATTAAGACAACAATTGGCATTTTGCTACCGCCAGCTAGTTTCACTGCTGCACAACTACTGGATTTTATTTTTGTGGTGCAAAGCTAAAGCTACATGGCAAATTGTAAATATTCTATCCTGAGTGGCTGTTATGAAGTTCGTAAAGTTTTAAAGCAATGACAGTCAGGATTATAGCAAGTATTATATGTGAGGAAGTCGTGGTGGAAAGGGTTTGGGACAAAGCAAGTCCAAACCAAAACTGGAAAGGAGAGTTAAGACCTGAAAGATGGTGGACACTGGCTTCTTACTACTTATTTCTATGTGCCTACCTGTTGCTTCTTTGAAGGATACTTAAGAACACTAGCTTTGAAGAATGGGTACTTCTCATATGTATAGTCATACATCCATTCACAGAAGTGATTTCCAATGTCAAAACCTCTGAAAAAAAGAGAGTCTTTATTTGCACACTAGCCATATGTTCCTGGCTAAGCAAGCCTAAAATCAAGTTTAGTAGCACAAGGCTACTTAGTAGAACTTGCTGCAGCTTTTGCTAAAGGAGGTAGAGAACTGACAGATGAACTACAACTTTTTTTTGCAAGTTATTAAAACCAGTTAGTTAGATGGGCAGTTACAAATGAAAAACTCTACCAGAAAATACTAGACTTTGCTACAAAGTTTTGTATCAATGCAGACAGTTAAAACACCCAAGTATCTGTTACATCTTAGCACTAAGTCAGAGGCATCTAACATTAGCATTCTTGCAGGCAAAGAGGTCATAGTGATCAAGCTATTTAACACATACCACTTTTACATTTTGGCATTTAGGGTTCTATTATCTTTCAGCTCCGCTAACACAATGATCCCAACAACTGGACATGCCTAGATCAGTAAATACAGGTATTACATAACAGAGGTAAGAAAAGAAAGCATTTTGGGTAACCATACAGCAGAAATCCTAGGATTACTGTTAGTATCATTTGCACAAATGAGAAAACCACTTGAAAGGACTGCACAAAGTAGAAAAGCAAGCTTTCCCTACACATGCATGTATACACACAATCCACTGTTCTTATCTCACCACTAGAAAGAAATTTTTATGGGCAAGCAAGAGGTTATTTATGCATAAACAAGCTCTCTAGTCCAACAAGCTCCAGAAACTACGACCATGCTGTGTCTCAGCTATGTCTACACCCAAAGCCATCAGGACCAAAGCTGTTTTGACTGGTTACATTTGTTATCTACCACCAGGATCAGAATACAACTCAGTAGACAGATAATCAGCAGTCCAGCACTTGCTGTCATTGTAGCTTTTAGAAGGCACTACACCTTGCTGAATACAAAAGACTAAAACAAATTACCGGTAATTATAGCTGCTGTATTCAAAGTCAATGAGCATCAGCTTTTGTTTTTCTGAATTCTCTCTGCCTTCCAGAAGCAAGACATTACCTAAAAATGTTAAGATAATATTAGGTAAGATAATGTTAAGATATACAGCATTTTCAGTAATGTCACAGGAAAATTACAGAAAAGCAACACTATTTTAGGAAACATTGTTCAGATGATCCTAGTTACCCCTTATATCTACACAGACAAGTAATAGGAATAGCCAAGTTGCAACGGCTGTATACCAGCTCACTAAAAGTTGAGATAAATACCATAAACCTCGTAAAGCTGAAAGCAAGGTTTTCTTCTTTGCAGGCAGGGAGGTAGATTCATTTCCCCAAGGGTCCTGCTTATTCAACACAGTGTTTAGCTTGCAGCTAAATCACATGATACCATCAGCCTTAGCAGCCCTTGCTGAATTGTTTCTTTCCAGTGCTTGAGATCTAAATTATGCAGCACCTCTCATACCTGCACAGCACTATCATTAATCACACAACACTTGGGATAGGAATCACTTTTCAGCAGCCTGAAAGCCATGGACTTGATCACTTTGCTGTTCTGTGGCACAATAGGTACCTACAGAAAAGCTCAGCCTTTTCCTGTGTAACAGGGAGATTGCTTTATCTGTCCTTTAATTCACTTTGTCACTGTAACTCATCTAAAAGTCATTAAGACTGCTTGTGTCAAGTGATAACACCTTTAGTACTGGTAAATCAACTTAAGAGTAATTCTAATTTCTCCAACAGTTTGCCCCCTCCCCATATGCACACCTGTTTCCTATGCCAAATCCCCTTGCCCTACCTTTGCACCTATAGAACAAGCATGGTATTTTTCCCCATGCCTTGGAAATTTAGCTTCCAAAGCTTACCTCAGCCCTGTCATGCTCTGACTCCTCTAGTACTGCACCTTGCCACACCAGCAATGAGACCCTGAACTCCACCACTATTGAGCCAGATCTTCAGAACTCAGGTCAGTGGCCTTTTTTCCCCCCGCCTCATGCTGCCTATCCCTGTGCGCCTATCCTCCCAGGCAATCCTTTTCTAGGCCAGTTCCTCAGCCTTAGCTAACAAGGTTGGCACCTCTGAGAACACGACAGCCTCCCATGTGGTCCTAGTGTAGTATCTATCCTTCCAGCTCAGCCCAGCTTACTGTCCAAACAGGGTAAAGAAAGCCCAGACACACAGCATACCCAGCACCTTGAGCCCTGCACCTCTTCTTCCTCACCCCCTTGGAGAACTGGTTCAGAAAATGTATTGTTCCCTCCATGACTCCCAGAGAAAGTATTAAAACAGGGGAATAAGTTCTTCTGATGTTTCTTACCAGTACAAGTTGACAACTGCTGATTCAATCTCCCCTAGGTTCCATTTTCACCATTCACCGTACTTCTTCAGTATCTTTCTCTCAAAAGGGCTAGAAGATATCCTACCCTACTCACGTATGTTTCAGACCATTAAGAAAGGCACAATCTTAACAGGAAACACCCAAGTCTCCCATCATCAGCTGACCTGTACTAACAGAGTGTGTATACATGCTTGGCTTAACCCAGTTAGGACACTACAACCAGTCTCTTCATTAGCCTGAACGGTTGAAGAAGTCAACACATTTTGCCTTGCCACTGTTGCACACTGGGAGTGCACAGGCTGTTATTTCACGTCAGCTATCAGGGCAGTACCTTGACAACATGACTACCTCCAAGAGCAAACAAGCGATCAGAAAAAGGCTTAATGCTGTATCATTGAACACGATCATGAAATATTAGCAGCTTACCTTCCTGACAGTCATTGTGGCAAAATACAACTGGTGATGAAGTAGCTTCAAGCGTAGCTCTAGAAAACAGCAATATAGAATCTAGTAAGTAACAAACCACTAAGTTTAATTCAACTTCCAGGTAAAGAATGGGTTTAGTTTTAAGAATTTGCAGTGCTATTCATTTCTAGCAAGACCCTATTTTCTCAGTTATGGGCACAAGATCAGGACAGAAGCTGGACTTCACTGATCAGCATGTGATTTTATCAGTTTGTAGTAATACCAGACTCAAGCTGGTTACAGAACCACAAAAAATCCTCAACTTGTAAAGTGAAATAAATACAGGGTATTATGCTGTACAGTATGTTTGAACGAATATATAAATTCATACTAAAACTGTGTGAACTGTCTAGCAGATAAGCCTACCTTAGACTTTTCATTTCCTGGGGTAGATTGTAACTGAGGAGTTTGTTCAGTTTTCTAGTTCTGGATTCTCTGGTAAATTTAATCCTCAGCACTTGATTTAGATACCTGTTAAAAATACAGACAATACTACAGTGCTTATGCCAATAAATACATGTCTCCCCATACTATGACTTAAACTAAAATCAAGAAAGTTTAAAAGAGTGACTAAAGAAAATGTGTTCCCCGCTCCCTGGTAATCTAAGTTCCTCAGGTAAGTATAGAACAGTTTTCAGGTACTGATATTCAGAATGTTCTTCCTGAATGACAAGTTTACAAGTAGTCATCTTGTTTCTGTAATTTAAAGTATTGTATAACTTACTTTTCCATTGTCCCAAAAAGCCACTTAGGTTCTTTATTAAATGGCATTTTCATGCCATGAAATCTAGCCATCTTCTCAGCTATTTCAGCAGATATGTCAGGTAAGCTTAGTTCTTCAGTACTTAGTTTCCTGCTCTGTAATGAAATACAATACTCTTAAAATACAGTTAATTGCAAAATATGAGTACTAGCATGAGATAGCACTGAAGTAATACACTTTTCTTCCATACCCAAGGAAGTTACAAAATTGCTGTCTTTGGAAGAGCTGAGTTAACTAGCCTAGCTTACTTATGACTTAGTCAATTCTTTTCTAGATCAAAACCTGGGGAATATCAAATCTCACACCAAGAATATCTTCAAAGCAGACTGAGTATAAATATTTAAGAACATCAAAAGCACCTGCTCTTGTTGCTGTTAAAGGAAAGCGTTACTCTATAGCTTCCAGTGCTATGTTTGGTATCTAACAGGCTTTTTATCTTCATTTATTAGTCTCTGCTACAGCTGAGAAGTTTTTAGATATCTCTCCCTGGCAAGAGCTATAATTGGGCTCTCCAACACCCAGTAAAACAGTATCAAATTACAGCTAGCAATTACTACAGACTGCCAAGTATTCCATTCCCACGTCCTTGCTTTTCTGGGCAGTCCAGAGACCTTCTTGTCACGATCAATTAAAAGAACTACCAGCACACTAATTGTGAACAGGACTTACGGGAATAAATTCCTCCAGTCGCCCTTGTGGAAAGATTCCATACAGCTTTGGGCCAAGAGCTCTCTCTGCAAGAATGGCAAACATAACACTTTCCAAAACCATGGCTTCTGCCCCCTACATTAAGAAAAAAACACATTAGTTGGTGCTTCCACAAAAAAGAACTTAGGTATGTGCCATAGCTAAACTGCTTCAAAGTGAGAAATTTAGGGTTAGCTTTAAGAAGGACTCAGGATTTTACTAACCAAAGTTTCTTGACTAATAACTTGTAGTTAACATGGCAGCAAAACAAATATTTTACTTTGCAGTTTAAAACTGGGGAGGAAATAAGCATTACTTAGATACCAATGCACGGGCCAGGTCAAAGGAAGCCTATGCAAAACCCAAACTGTTCTCTCCTCCCTAACCTGTGGGAACTCTGCAAATTTATTTCCTGAAGCAGCTTATCCTACTGAAGCACATCACAGGAACTATAAATATTATTCTTAGCTATTTTAACACACTTTAGAGCACTGCCTCACAAAAGAACATTTTAATTATGCAAGTGAATGAAGCGAGTGACTGAACTAACCAGTTTTTCATTCAGAAAAATGGATTAGGATTTGTTTTCTGTTAAGCACATTAAAAGGTTTTTTTTTTTTTAAATTCAAGGGAGAGAATAATTTAAACTCCTGCTAATGGGGGTGGTGGTGAATAAACATTCTTCCTTTGTTATCTCTGAACATACCTCAGCCTTCAAGAGGTTTCCTTTACATTAATAAACTCAGTCCATAACAATCACAGGCCAGACAGCATTTTATATGAAGATTTTAAAATTAATAGCAATATGCAGTATGTTTTGAAAATACAGTTAAAACCACTGAAGTGTAGCTTTCTTGATGGGTAAGGTTAGTTCTAAGTAAACACAGAAGCCATAATATAAATCACTGCATCTAACAATTATGTCAACAGGAATCCAGACATACTTAAATCCTACAGGTCTGTTAACTCTGCACCCATTTGTGCAACTCACCTCAAAATCCAACCCACGATACTTACAAGCGTAAGTAGCAAGAGCACGAAACTAGAAAGCTCCGTGTATTTTGGACTACAGAGCATTTTGCATTACTATATTCACCACGGTCTCAGACAGTAGATAACCTTAGCTCCACTTCTGAGCAAGCTTTGGGCAGTTCCATTGCTGTTTTGTTTTTTTGATTACTGTCCCATATCTTGTTATTCTGGTATCCTCTCAAGAAAGTCTACTATTTCATTTTCAAGTACAGGCAAGATGTTCTGAAGTATTAACTTTAACAAAAAGTGAAAAGACCATCAAGAATATCAATTGAGAGTTTAAGATGACTTGCATATGAATGTATTACATCCATGTCCTCCGCTGTTTTTCCATCTCAGCTCCTCGAGGAGGAACTAATGCACCAAAGAGATGTACTTTTAATAATTTCACATGCACTCACCACTATAGATGTGAACAATCCAGTTCAGTTCTGAAGCCTAACACAAAGCACCAAAAAGCAAATTAGATATATGTTACTAATGTCTACTCCAGTACCGACAGACATTAAACTTGTATGCTGCTGGTACAACGCCAAGGCGTTTTAAAAGTCTGATTACTGCAATCCCGTTGGCTGTACCCATTAAGACGTTAGTTCCTTGTTTTCACATCTTACTAAAAAAGAATTCATGATACTTGGATACAGCAAGTGCCAAAGAAAAGGAACGATCTTATATGTGACCAAATTTCTCAACTGTTCTGTATCTCTGAAAACATCCTATAAATTCCTACCGCTGTGATCCACTTTCTGCAGGAGAGCTATCTGTTTTTTTCCCCCCAGTTTCACATGTAAGCATTCCTTGAACTCACCTACCTTGGCAACGTAATCCTAAGAAAGTTCAAAGAAAATTTAGGCTCTCTTAACAAAAACAAGCTCCAGAATAGTTTATAATCCTAGTGTTTTTCTATAGTCCTTTACTTACATGTTAAAACTTCAAGTCATGTTTTAACAGCAGAGCTTAAAGGGGACATGTTTTTCACATGCCATGTGCCTGTTCTTCCTTAAGATGTCCCTTGATGCATCAGGAGTGACAACCAGAAAGGGGGAGATTTCCATTTACTTGACAGTGCACTTCTGGGTTACTTCTGCCACATGTCTGCCTAGTGCTATTCATCTAAGACACTTCAAAATTTAGAACATTAAAATAATCCACACCTACATGCTTGCAAGTTTGTAAAATTCTGTTTCAGCAGTATTAACGAGAATGGCTGCCCCCCCAACCCCCGAAAGATCTGTTTCAAGATAGAAGTATAGATAAATATTACCTACAAGAAGCAGTATGAGAATGTTTGAGTTTGAATGCTCTGGGGCCAGCTCTTAAAAGACAAAGGTTTAAACAGCAGCAAAAGAAGTCTGTTTGCTATAAGATCGGTCACTTGAGAACAAGGACAGTGAGAGCTCTGGAATAATACTATCTATCTCAGGTGTAAAGGTTTCTCCTTCATAATACCTGATAGACCTCCACTCCATACACTAGTGTCAAACACAGGTATGGAAATAAGGGACTCTCCCCAAAGGATGCCATTAACTCCTCTGATCAAACCTCACTACAATTTTTACCTAGACTCAAAGTCATCAAGTCCCTCCTGGCAGGAGTTAATTTCACTGATCCAACAGTGAAGTTCCAGCACTACGGAATTCATAGCAGAAAACAGTAATCTACTAGCACTGATCACATCTTGGAATCACTGTTTTCAGGCAACGAAGACAGTTCTGAAGTTCAAAGCCTTGCTTCCTGTACTGCAAAACTTCTATGAGCTGCTGGCACCAGGGTGGGGTTTGTTTTCTTTTACAACTTCAGGAACACTTTTTATCGGATCTTGGAGGGGGGGCGGGGGTGGGGGTGTGTGCACACACATGTAAAAAAAATAAATAAAATCAAGCCATCTCCATTTTTGATGACTTTTTCCTCTGAAGAAAACTTAGGAATCAGACCAGTACCTTTTCCAGTTCAGTCTTAGTTCAACTGATTGAAGTTGTTCCAGTAAGCTTAACTGAAAATTCAACAAAATTTCAAAAGTAGTCATTCAAGAACAACAAAAATTTTAAAACCAGTTTAAGCTGAGCTGAGTTCCACTCACTAGAGGAAAAAAAATGCCTGAGCCGTTTCAGATGGCATTCCCAGAAGGCAAGAAATATGAGGAGAAAAAAGCAGCACTTATCAAACTTGAGTAAGATGTACTTCTCCCTAATCACTGCCAAAACCATTACAGAACTGAAAAATAACAGTACAAATGATAGTACATAACAAGCAAAGCATCTGGCTAACATGCTGAAAATGTTGCTCTTAGGAGGAATATCGCCAGGGTAGAAATCTAAACTACCAAATTCTATGCAGATGACTATGAAAAATTACTCTCAGCTAGACATTTTGCTGGATGAGCAGAAATGGTTCCAAATGCATGAAGTCTAAAGTTTGCAGAATACAGATGATCCAAGCACAATGTTAATCAAAACCACTTTGTGTTCAAAAGGAAGTTCTCTCCAGCTTCATAGACTTTCCTCAGAAGAGTTCAGCGATTTATGATAAAGGATTAGGTAAAGCAGAGTACCAATCCTCCTCTACCACAGAAAGAAGAGCCTAGGATCAAAAATAGCATGGTACACTAATAGCAATAGCGGTACAGGGGTTAGAATTGGTAAGAAACCATTTAGTGCTGAAATCGGGGTGTTTCATGTAAAGGTGGAATGCTTAAATCTTTCCAAGATACTCACGTTATCATGTCACTCCTATGAGCAAACAGATTTGTTTTCTTCATTACTCTTTATGGTTTCTAGAAACCCAGCCCAGACACCAGGCAGAGTAACTACTGGTTCAGAACAAGCAGACTCATGACATTTCTCTACTAATTATAAAATTCTGTGAAGTAAGCAAATTTAATTACTTACTTGCAAGTCATTTTCCTTCTGAGACTGTACAGACTCTCCTTTATTACAGGACCTCTATGAATGAGAAAAAGCAAACACAATGAGAAGATGAAATTTAACATGATTAACCTGCAACCACCAGAACAAAGGGAGTAGAAGTGCCAGCTACAGTTAACTAGATGTCTCAACATTGTCTTGATCTGTGACAACTACAACACTAGTATCCATCTGACCTCTGACCACAATACTATCTCACCAGTTCCAAAACCTTTCAAAAGGATGTGCCACTGAGACCAAGCCACTCCTGTAAATAGCCCAGGAGCTGGGTTTCAGGTATTTTTTTGTTCCCCAATGTTTCAAAACTGGATTTCAATGTACCACAAGCTTAGAGGAATGTTTTTAATTAAGAGAAAATTAAGTCCCTCTGAATGACATCTGGGATGATATTCTTCTTGCAGCTAAAGCACTTCAGATAAATTACATTGACCACATAAAAGCCTTAGAAGGACTGTCGTAAAGTCATGTTATGAAGCTTGCAAAGCACTTGCAATTACCCTATTTTCCCAATATTTGTGTGGCTAAAGTTTCCTTATTTATTATATACTGTCCAGGTTACATGTGCAGGTACCACTGGCTGTAAAAATTCAGGACTTTTCTTCAAATGAAATGCCCACGTAAGCCGAAGATGTACCAGTCAGAACTGCAGTATACAGGCAAAACTTTAACCAATTCCATGCATAATGTATTGTGCTAGGTTTGTTAACAGTCATTATAAAGCAGTTTCAGAGTATCAAACCATACCCTCAGCAACTGAACCTTCAGTGGCACATGCTTTTAATAGACCTGCACATTTAAAATTCAAGATGTAATAAAAACCTTGTCCTTTAAAGGTCTGAAGGTAAGGAGAAGAGAAAGCAAGTATTTGCTTAGATTTAGCGACAGTTTGTGGCTGCTACTTATGTTGCAATTCCACCGTTGACTGTTTAAACCAGACTAGGTTTAGAGGCCCATAAAGGTAGCCTGCATCTCCACCTTCTGAATAAAAGCATTTGATTCACAGAACCGTGTGCATACCTTTCTGTTCCAACGTTCTAACATGTCCAAAACAAGGGTGGAAATAGGAACTTAACAGAATACAGTTAAGCAACACCAGCTGCCTTAGGTACAATACAGCGACCTAAGGATTTACACAAGCTATGCAGTTACAGTATTTCAGAAGCTATAGAAGAAGTATAGTTAACATGAATCGATGGTCTTTCAGCAAGTACTTCCCATTCCACTAGGATAATAAGCTTAAAACAAGACAATATGAAAACTACTATTAGTTTATATTCCTTTCAAGGAAATTAATAAAGTCAAAACATATTCACTAAAGCTAAACGTGTAACTACGCAATAGTATTAAAGTAATTTACAGAGGGCTTCTCTGAACAAGCATGTCCTACATCAATACCACTATTGCATCTTACAGATTTTTCTTGAACAGTCAGAAAGTTACTCACCATCCAGGAGTCTTTCCTGATTAATGGTGCTCTCAGAATGGTTCAGTTCATCAGAAGGTAAGCAGATTAGGCTTTTCCCTAGAACCTGAACTGGCATCCACTTTACAGAAGTCATGCTGTGTAAAGGGCTAGCCAGTTCTAAGAGTCCACCTCAAATTAACATTGGAGATATCCTAATGGCATCTACTGTGCCATTAGAAGGAGACAGTTAGGGATGTGTACTGCAGAGTCATCAGAAAAGGAGACTTCTGCAGCATCCCTTCCTCTTTTCTGTTCCCTCAGCATACAGCATTAGTGTCAGGAGGAGAACGAATACAAAGCAATTTGTAAATAACTTGCAAATATGAATGGGAGCTTGGAGAGGATCAGTCTTCATAAGTGGCCATGTACTCAGCCTAGAATTAGGAAAGCCTCTGGTACATGTGGTCAAGGAGAATGAAGTAAAGCAAGATGTAATTATGTAACAGAAGTTTAAGAGTTAAACTCTTAAAGAGTTTAACAGATGTTAAAGCACTAGGATTTGATTATTTTTGTCCGCACAATCATCTATGAGAACAGTGGTTCAAAGTCAAATATTTCATACCATGATGTATTTCATCTACATATCTAGCTCATGTTCTTGGCTAAAACAATCAAAACTTCAGGGCTTTTTGTGTGTTTTTTTTTTTTTAATTCCAATGGCACACTCCAACTTATGCCCAGTTCTGGGAGCTATTTACTCCTACAGCAGTGAGGAGACTATCTACCCAAATAAGAGAATGATTAAATAACTCCTGGAGGTTTTTAATCAGTCCCTCTAACCAGAAATATCATCTAATAACGGACATGTGCTCTACATCTTTGAGAGCAAGCTATTTATTTAAATAGTACACTTTTTTTTTATTGTGAGAAGGTTTATTCCCAAAGCAAATTAAGAAACCTCACTACAATTTTAGCGAGGACAACTATATGCACAAAGACAACAGAAGTTGTTTATAGTCTCTATTTTGTGATTCACTTGTCATATAAATTGACTTTAAGGCAGTATATTTCAGGTATGAGATCAAAGTCCTAGAACGGGAGACACTCCACATTATCTGATCTGCAATTAGAAGACAACCAGACAGTGTTTACACATCTGGCAGCTTGACACAGACAATGGAGTTCTTCCAGCATTTTCTCCCTAACACCCCACATTTATTTCTCCTGTAGCTAGAAGATGAACTCTACTTAAAAAAAATGATGCTTGACAGAAGAATTCTGTACAAAAGAGAGGAACTTGCACCTTTTTTCCAAAATAACTGTTAGGTCTGCCTGCAAATTTAAATCTTCCATTTTAACTTCACTTTGAGTATAATTAGCTTTAGTTGTTTTCAGGTAGGTCTAAATCAAAGTATTCTAGTATTTTCAAATCCCAAGGAATTACAACACTACAAGGAACTGCTTGAGTAGTTACGGAAGCAACTGTGCAGGGGAAGCTTTTTTATTTCTAAAAGCTGGTGGAAGACATTTATTTGAAGGGGTGGGAACGCGAACGGTTTTAGATTCAGCAGTAACTATTTCTGCTTCTGAGAATCTGCCTTTGATCACTGATCCCTGCAAGGTCTGAAGGAACTGAATTTGCTGAAGTCCTGGAATCTAGCACCTGAAGAAGAATTCCCAGTTCAAGTCCTACAAAAGCCACAAAGACTTCTCTAATCCTCTTCATTTCAAGTTACCATTCTCTTATGAGGGAGCAGAGGAAAGGAAGGGGCAGTATTTTGATATTTTGTTATTGCTGTAAACATTCAGATGCACAGACAGTAGCTGGTGCTACTTAAGCCTTATTTTTAAACAATGAAATCCAGTACTAAAGAAAATGAAAGCTGTAGAGAACGCTCCAACTTCAGAGATCTCATACTATACCGTGAATCGTGTCTGTCACCTGGAAACCAGAGTGCTCTAGGCACGATCGCATGGGCAAGCCTGCAGCAGAGAACACATGCATATACAACTAAAGTGGTACATTACCCCCAGAATACCCTTAACTCCACCCAACACAAATATATCCCCGTAAGAGGTGCTTGGTTTCTTTCAAGCCGTCTGCCAGTGCCAGGGATTTGTAGTTACTCCATGCTACAAACAGACATGGACACCAACAACCACAGAAGACGTTGATAATTACAGTTACACAGCAGTCTGCATTTTATTTAGTTAAAAAAATAAAAGGCAGCAAGGCAGGTATGGAAAAAGATTTGCCACAGAACAGTGGCAACCATTTATGCTTATTCTGTGTCTGCTCACAAAGAAATTGAGAGACCAGAGACAAGTATTAGGTACACTGGTTTGGTTTTCCTCATTTTTATACGAGATTTTTTTTTGGCTATTGCAAAGGAACAGAGCCCCAGTGAATCAGAGTTCAAGGTTCTTTTGACATGTGTAGAAGAATGGGAATCAATCCCCATTTTACCTTTTGATAGGTGAACTTCGAAGAAGTTCAACTTAATTTGGGCTTTTCTTTTGTTGGCACTAGCATATGTTGAAATCCTATGGGCTTTTCTAAGATGCGCTACTTTTTGGTCGTTCTGAATTTAAGTAGAACCACTACAGTGATCTGTATGAAATCCAATCTTGAAGTCTGAACATTAAATGGCATTGTCGGAGAACCTTTTGTTTCAGTTGTTTTAACTGAATATAGCCAACCGTTAAAGACATTTTGCAATGAGGAAGTTTTACTTTCAATGCTCCCCTTTAAATTTAGCTACTAATCTGGAGCAAGAATATAAGAAGCAGAGTAAGACATTTCCCTTTTTCCAATGTACGACATATCTGCATTGTGCCTCAAACATTTGAGTTTTAATGTGGTTAGTACTTTAACCTGTCACAAGCACAAATTCTCATCTTAAAAAATTCTGCTCAAGGATATACTCAAGAGAAGTCCTTGATTTTTAAACATCCATGCCAGTGAGACCATTCATAA
>VXAL01017350.1:380492-433281 GCA_013399475.1 Chauna torquata
TTCCTTTAAAAAAAATGGGGGGGAGGCTACATTTCTTCACAGCTCTTGGGCAACAGAAATTCTATCACTGCTTAAGTTTTACAGCCCATGTTCCTACTGAAGCCTTCTACATATCAAGTCAGCATTGCATTAGAGCTATTAATAATTATGAAAAAAATCATATCAGCCCTAGTCACTTCAAAAACACTTTCTCACCAAAGTTTTTTTCACTTTGCTTTTGGTTTCTCTTAAGGCAAAGGACAGACTATTTAAGCTGGAACTAATGAACTTCTACACACTTTTCTTGTTTAACAGTTTAACTTTCCCAACACACATACGGTGGTGTAGCCAAGTGTTCCATGCTATTTCAAACCACTGGAATCTTTTACATATTTCTGGTAAAGTTTGCTACCACGGGAAAGTCAATATCTCACATTACATACTAAAAGAACACTTTAAAGCCAGCTAAGTGACAGTATCCAGTAAGATTTTTTGATAGTAAGCTTGGTCAAGGCAACAGATGCAGGAAGAATGGGCTGAAATTTCAAGAACAGTCAATCTCCTGCAGATATTGAATCAGTTATTCAAAGCGAGTGACTGAGTATCGGAAAATATCACAAATTAATAGATAATAAAACCAGACCCTCTAAGTCAAGTAGAAACAATTCCCAACATCCAAATGTAATTTTACAAAGCTGCAGTTTTTCATAAGGTTAAATACTTGTTATGATGATTTATTTCAGTGTAATCAAATGTCCTGCAGTGATGGGTAAGTGAAGATCTGCTGAATCGTCCTACAGTAATAGCCTGTAAGCTTTAGAAGAGATCACCTTCACAAAATTTTCTTGATTTTAAACCTTACAATTTGAAATAAATTTGCCAACCACTTCTCTTAAGGTTTGACAAATTTTAATGCCATCTACATTCTACTATTTTTACTGACCAGATAAATGAAAAGGAACAGTAGAAGATTTTGATAAACATCTTGTTAAACTTCTAAGCCAGCTACGGGGCACATCACACACTTAGGAAAGCGTATTTTGGAATGAGATGGCTATACGGTATTGATATTTATGCTTCATTTTTATTCTAACATTACAGATCAAATTTTCCAGTAACACAGTTACCCATGAGGTCTCTAATAAAATGCTTCAGCACTGCATCAGTTAAGTTTGACAAAAACTTCAGTCTCCGATTCATAAGTGCTACCAAGATTAAAATTAAGTGGTTTAGTCTCTTGCAATCTTGCTAGTTATGCCAGAGTCCTAAAATATTGTACAGAAGCAGATTTTAATAACTTTTCTGAAACACCACAGTCCAAACTTAACACCATAAACAAAACGTTACTGATCAAAAGGACAGCAAATGAGCCTTCAGCTGATACACGCCAGTCAGGATCTGTGCAGAAAGGAGTGTAAGTTCTAGGCAATAACAAACTATAAAGAGAACTGCCTTAAGCTAACAATCTACCCCACTACCACTAAAACACATTCCCAAATGGATAAAGCAGCACACTTGCAGTGTGTCACAGATGAAGATCTCCAAACATGTCACAATTAAGCTACAGAAGCCCTCCCACTCCCAAAGCACTCTATGTACTCACCATCTGCAGGATTGCACCGTATAAGCGCAGGAGAACTTTCCGTGGTTCATCTGCAACCGTCTCAATGGTATCAGGTAGTGAACACTGAAACAGCATGTTGCTGAGGCCACCTCTATGGAGAGAATGGTGGTAATGATTATTAGCTAATTTGGATGAGCATGTGTGTTTCACCTTCTATGACCTGGATACACACTAATATACCTTTTACTATGAATGACTGATCTACTCTAACATGAGAAAATTTTCCAACACTACCAATAAGTCATAAGGCTTCAGGAAAAAATAACTGGCAGCTTCATGCTTCTTAACTTATAGCTCACCATAAAGATCCACTGATCCAAATTATGGCCTGAGCTATGAACAAACTGAAGTGAAATGCAATACACAGCTAAGATAAGATGTAGACTTCTTGTAAAGTAAATATTTTCAAGGCTTCTAGAAAGTGATGCTGGAGTCTCGTCAGATACACTTTGTTGCACAAATAAGCAAGAAGACAGCAGAATAAGCTTAACAACATGCAGTGAGTACAAAACTAAGCGTGAATTAGGAGCTGGTATCACTGGCCTGGCAGCTATAAAAGTTAGCTAGAAAGATTTAAAAGCTGAATATCTGTGGTACAGCATCACTGATGAAAGTCATACTTACGCTATCATTCTGAGACTCATTTTAAGAGTAGAATTGAATTTTATAATTAAAAACAGTTCTTATTTTAAAGAAGTTGCTCGTGTATTTGCTAAGACTAAAATCAATCTTACCAGGTAAGACACAAACTAGGGAGGCCTGTGCTTCAGTCATTCAGGGGTTACACAAGTATGCTGGCTTTTCATATAATCAGGAAAAAAGCAACAGCATCTGTGTTCTATGGGTTTATCAAGCTAGATAGATACTAGATTAGAAGCAAAATTTCTTAGTTTCTGGTAGTCACATGAAGAACATCAGTCTACTCAATCAGCATTTTCTTTACTACACCATCTTTTTGCATCACCTTCATTATTCTTAATATGCTCATTAGTACATTTTCTGCAATACAGATTTTTTCCTATTACTACTTCCTCTTACAGCAGAGGAAGAAGTACTGAAACTTCTGGTTTACTTGCAGAACAGAAATGCAAATCAGCTCCACTGAAACATGTGTCTGTCTCATCGTTAAAGAGACACCCTTCAAAAACAGATATAATCTAAACATCACAGCTAAAAGCAAAGGGATGAGGAAGCACAGATGTAAAAGTCAGGTAACTTTTACCTGTAGCACGCTACTTTATCACATTATTCTGGTAACTCTAGGATTTAAACAGTAGTACCCGCATCATGTTGTAATTTCTTTTACAAAGTAACGCAGCACTTCATAACGCCCAGAGCGCTCAAGTATAGCTATTTAATGTTACCCCGCAGTGAGCTTTGATTCCAGGAATCCATGGCAGACCCAAAATGCAGTGGCTAAATTAGTTCTTAGCCCCAACCTCATACTCATCTTAATGCTTTTTCAAGTAATTTTCGGGGTTCTCTTATGATCCCATGGGGGAAGCAGTAAAGACTTTTTGGAGAAGGCTACCAAGAAAGTGGATAACCTGTATGCATTTACTTGGAGATGATACACAGGAGGAGGCTGGCATACAGATCCAAAGCCAATGACTGAGAATGAAAATCAAGAAAACTGGGTAAAACTGCAGCTGCACAATATGCTCAAGAAAGCAGACAGAAGAGAACCAGGTGGCTTGGCAGGCATTCAGAAACAGGTTTTTAGAGAAGTAATATGAAGTAACTTTGAGCCATGAAGGTGAACAGGTAGAAAAACCGGACAGATGGAGAGGATATCAAATGAAGAGCAAAATCCGACTACTCGGAGGCAATCAGAACATTGGTTAGTTATACCAACTACATTTCTGGTTTCATTGAAACTGTACTAGACAATTAAAAAAAAAGTTTTCAACCTTTTCTAAGCCCCTAATGAAAATACCAGTATTCAAATAGGAGAAGAACATATTGAAGCTCAGTTCATAAAAAACCACTACAGTAGAGCTAAACAAATCCTGTATAACCACTTAAAGATGCTCTGCCTGCATACCGTGCTAGAAAGCCCAGAAACCCTTTTTTGGACCCCCTCCAGATAAACAGCAGTGTCGTACTCAGACTGAACTCCATCAAGCAGAAGTTTCACTAGTTTTATGCACTTAAGATTTTAAGAGTTACCTACAATCAAGGAAATTAATACAGGAGGGTAATAAAAAGTATTGTTCTCCTGAAAAGTACTCAGCAGCTTGTTAAGGGTCAAAAGACCCTTACACAGATAAAGCTACCAGTTAGTCTACTACACATAAGCCCTTCCAAGAGGGTCACCTATTTTCAAAGCTATCCATAATTTTCCCCAAAAAATCAGAGCCACAGCACTTAACTGTGCTTGTACTTGCTTTCTCATTAGGTGCGGATCCGTTTCTTTGCTCTGAAACAAAGAAGTACGGACCCCCTCATCCTGTGATACTATGTATTTAAGTGATGTTCATGAACTAGATTTACATTAAAGCAGTCAAAACGGCAACAGTGATAGACACACTGGAGAATGCACACTGCTCGATCATTGTGAAACTAGAACCAGCAAACCAACGTGATGGTGTGCTCTCCTTAGATAAAAGTGGGGAAAACACTTTTTGCCAAAATAAATGCAACTGCCAATTCCCATGATGTAATACATTCTTAAATTTCAGCCCATCCTCTCTTTCCTCCGGTCAGAAGATATCAAGCAACTTCTAGGGGAAGTTTCCAAGTAATACAGGAATTAGTGTGCTAAAACCTAAGGCTTTAGAAATTAAGTACTAGAGTCAGCAGTACAGACTAATAAGGATGAAAACAGAATCAAGTGAGTCAGATTACAGAAATATCAGTCTAGTGAACTGCCTACGAGCAGTATCACTTCTCAAAATTCTCTCCCTTCATTAACTTATTATGACCACTGCCAAATGAAGAGAAGTAATCTAAAAATACACAGACCTTCTGTGCTGGTTCTCAATGAGTTACTAATTTTTAATACATTTAAAAATATCATCGAAAACAATCACACTCACATATATATGAGAGACCTTCGTTAACAGTTTATACTTTTCTTTTGTTACCACTAACTGGGGCTATTTGCATGTATTTCAGGCATCAACAAAAGTACAAACATTAGGAAAGCAAACTCAGAAGGACTCAAAGGGAATAACAGACAACTGCATCCTTTGAAACTACAAAGGTGACTACATCTGATCAGGTAGAATGAGCAAGCACCAAGACACTGAACAAGCAGTCTGTAAAAACGAAACCCTGAACTAGCATTGGTTTAACTTGCATACAGAATGGACACAAAAAAAGACTACCTAATTCTGAGAAAAAAAAAAGCGAGGATCCCGAACACATTAGGTATGGCTTCCAGAACATCCCCAATTTACATGTAGCTGCTGCCAAAAATCAGTTTCCTGCAAGCTGTCAGCATGCTGAGTCACAAGCACTTGTTACTATATATGCTAAAAGATGAATCACATCATCAATGCACCGCATCCATCCGCTAACTTCTGCGTTTCAGGACGCTCAGGAGCACGCCAAAAAAGGCACTTCTTCCACGAGGGCGTCCCGCAGCCGGTGCACGGCTTCCTTCCAGCTCCACCACTTCCCCGACGAGGCCCGGTCCAGGCTCCCTCCACCAGCCCCCCCCTCCCTCGCAGCACCGGCCGGCGGGTTTGACGCAACGAGGCCGGGGCTTTTCCACCTCCCTCGGTTCCCCGGAGCCGGTGCCGTCGCCGGGCAACCTCCGCAGCGGGCCCGGTTTCGGCAGCCCGAGCCCCTCCGCATCCTCCCCGCTGCGGGGGGCCGGGCGTGCCCGCAGCGCACAGGGGAGCGAGCGCGGGAGGCGGATGCGCAACCGCTCCCTACGCGGCGTCGAGCCTGCCCGCCCGGAAAAGCGGATTTGGGATGGAAGATTTTTTTTTTGAGGGAGAAGTAAAGAGAGAGGGAGAGAAACGACAAGAGGGAGCCCCAGCCTCCCTCAGGAAGCGGCTCCGACTCCCCGCGAGCGAGGAGCGGCCGCCGCCCCCTCCCTCAGCACTGACCTGATGGGGTCGATGCGCAGCTGCTCCTCCCGCAGCCCCCGCCAGGCCCCCGGCAGGAACTCCTTGCACCACAGATACGCCTTGCGCCGCGTGCGGGGGTCGAGCGGCGGCTCCTCCTCGGGCGGCGGCGGCAGCGAGGAAGGCGGGGTCATGGCGCCCCCGCCTCTGCCCGCCGCGACGGGGTCTTTCCCCTCAGGGTCGGCGTGAGAGAGCGGCGAGGGGGGCTGCCCGCTGGCGGGGAGCACGAGGCCAGCCCCGCCGGAGCCAGGGCTGCAGCCGAGGAGAAGCCCGAGCGGGGAGGGGTCGCGCTCGCCGTTACAGAACTTGGGCTTCATGGCNCCTCTCTCGCGGACGTCCGCGCGCCCCGAGCGCCAGCTGCGAACGAGCCGCGCGCCCGCTGCCGGCCCCCGCTTTATAGGCAGCCCGGCACGCGGGCCCGCTCACCTCACGCTTCTCCCCTCCGTCCTGATTGGCTCTCGGGTTTCGGCTCCGGCCTGGAGCGAGGGGGTGCGAGCGGGCGGGCGCGCGCGCCTTCTCCCGGCTTCCGGAGGGCCTGGCGATTGGTTGCGCGGGGCGACACGAGGACGTCGCCCGCACCGTCACTGCCGCCCCCGGGAGAGGGGAGGGGGCGAGGGGCACGCTGATTGGCTGTTCCCTGGTTGTCACGGTGACCGGCGCGCGCAGCTCGGGGTAGGAGGGGGGATGCGGAGCGAGGTGACCCCTCCCCCCCACATACACACCCTCACCCTCAACGGTCGCGGCGCGGCCTCCGGCCCCTTCCCGCCGGGCTCGACACCGCCGCCTCGCCTCAGGGGGTTCGGTCCCCCCGCGGCCGCCGCTCAGGGCCTGAGGAGGATTTAAACGGTGCGGGCCCGGGGTCTCCACAGGGGCGGAGAGAGGGGAGCGCTGCCCGCGTTGTGTCGGGCGTTACGCGGCGCTGAGCCGAGCTGGTGTTTGCTCGGCGCTGGTCGTGCCAAGGCTTCGTGCCGCGCCGGTGTCGTTCGCTCCCGTGACGTGCCCCGAAAACATCCGCGCTGTACCGCGTGCGTTACAGGAACCGGGAACATGTTTGTTTAAACTCCGCTTCTTACGGGCAGATACCGAGTTCCTTAGTCAGCTGCCGTGTTGCGGGGGCTGGTTCATGCCTGCGTGCTAAACGGCTCTCCCTTGGCTCGGGAAAAAAAGCCATACCTGAACGGAGAGGTAAACTAACAGGAAAAAAAAATCATTTCCACGTGCAGCGCTTGTGGGTTGCGTTTCTTTGTTAATTTTGGTGGTGGGGAGACGTTCTTCTCTTCTCAGAACCGCCGGCGCCTGTCCCCGGCCCTGCATGGAGACAGGAATGTCAGCGCGGTGCTGTCACGGCCAGCTGGAAGGAGCCGCTTCCCTGGGGACGGGAAAGTTGCCTGATATGTAATATCGGCTCGTCATAAGTAAGCAGTAAAGCAATAAATCACCTTTTAAGCTTCCAACTACCTTTGCGCTTCCCTGATTTTTTTTCTTTTTTAACCTCTTTTGGCCGTTCTCTCTCCCGTGATGGTCTGCTGTGTGTAAGAGAAGCTTGTGGGCTCTTCTAATTGTAGTTGTTGTGGAGATCGTTGTTGAAGATTTGGGGGTCGTGAGGGAGTTTGTGGCATGCTCCTTCCCTCATCCCTCCACAAACTATTCGCTCTTCCCTCATTTTATCTGTGCGTGTCACTTTGGCACTCCGATGCTGGAAAACCCCCAAATAGCCCAGTATTGGTTTTTTTTTTTTTTCTTTTTTCTTTTTTTTTTTGAGAAGTGGCAGGAGAGCTCCAGAACTGGCTTCATAACTGCTTTATGCTTGCAAAGCAGCTTCAGCACCACTGAAACTGCCATGGCTGAGGCATACCAGACCCTAGTTTAGAGAAAGAGTGAGGTATGGGTTAGGGATGCCAAACTGGAACAGATGAGACACAGATTCATTTTTTCTCCCTTTTGTGCCTCAGCTTTTCATTTAGAAAATAAAATCCCTTAATCAGAGCATGGATTAGGATGCTGGAGAGGGAACATGCAGTGGCTGCTGGAGATGGCAACTCAGGGCTGTGGACGAACACCTTCTTTTGCAGGTCCCTGCTGAAGTAGCTGAAGACATCACCCATGTTAAGTAGCTAAATATCAAAAAACAGCTCTACGGATGGAAAGCTCATTCTGCAACAACCACCAGTGATGTCTCTACATGCAGGAAGAAGCAGAAAATACACAAAAACATTACCTTTCAAATTGGCCCTTCTGTTTCCACATGCTCGACCTTCACACTACTTTGTTGTAGGATGGGGAACAGTACTTTTGTTTGTTTTCTTTCTAATTAGAGTTATTTGACTGAATTTTTCTAGATTGCTTTTAGTGTGAAAAGAGAAGGCAAAAAAGTCAGAGAATGAAATGGGTTGTTTTTCTGGGTAGAGAGAATTCTATCCACTTTTATGAAGCAAGAAAACTCCAGCTTGTTGATATTGGCCATTTCATCGACATTTGTTCTTACCAAGACATGAGCTCTGCCTTAATACTCAAATAAGCTCTTTCAGTGCCTCAGACAACTTGGAAGGAGATACGAAAACCAGGGCTCTGTTTGTTTTATATCCTTTGTATTACAGCATACTCACCTTTTCTTAATGTCAGTAACTTAGGCTCCAGTCCTGTAATGACTTCCGTTTTGATAAGTATCCTGGATCCATATGAAGTCGATGCACATACTTCATAAAGGAAATGGCTAAAACCATTTGTTCTGGTCATTACATCATTTATTATTTTAATGCTGTATCAGTAATTAGTAACTCATTGTAATTTATTGTTGAATTTACAAAAAGGGTGTAACTCACTTGAAAACCATTCAGAATGTTTTACAACAAACACAGTCTATCTTCTGGAGAGCCCCAAGTGTGTACAGTGCAATAAAGGCAAAGAACAAAGCAGCAGAGGAACACGTGATAGGAATAAAGGTGAGTAATAATAAGGGCTTGCACACTTGGTTAATGTAAAGGCGTAGTGGTACGTTACTTGCTAAAAACATCTTTCAGTATTCCCAGAAAGTAAATGTTGGTTAGGGAATTCATTATTGGCTAAGAAGACTTTCAAGTGTAAGTTGTGGGTAAAGATCCTTTCAAACATGTTACCCTCCCAACATGTTTGAAAATGATGTTACGCATTTCAAATGCAGCTGGCTTGAACGGGCAGGAAGCCTTGTGACAGCAGCGGTATGAGCTCGGTCTTAGGGAAAACAAGCTGCAATGCCAAAGATGAATGGTCTGAAGGCACGGTGCAGAACTGACTAGAGTATGTGGAAATACTGGTACTGGTTTCACTGATCATGAAATCTGTCCCCCACAAAATAAATAACTTTCTGCTCTTACCCAAGATCTCTCCTGGTTTGGCTTAAAGCACACAGGAGAATCAATGTATGAGAAATTCATACTGCTGTTCTTCATGCAGTGTATTTTAAATGGATAAACAGAGAAAGGTTCTAGAATGAGTGGTACTTTTCACAGGTTTTAAGTCTACATTCAAATAAAACAATCAGAACAAAATAAACCTCTTCCTTCTACTTGGATATGTGATTTTTTTTCTACTCCTCAGGAAAAATCTACTACACTTAAATAATGCATATAGTCGAATTCAACAAAACTAAGGCTTCTGCTAACGTCAGAGTATACTGAGAACTAAAAGGCATCAGGAACAGCTGACAGAAGGGAATTAAGTACTGAATTACTAGCTCAAACACTCCAAGACCGAACGGTTAAAATACTGGAATCAGACCTGAGAAACCTGATTATGTTCTCAGCAGCAAACGATCCCTCTTCCCCGTTTCCATTTCTAGTGCACTAGAAGCACCTTGTTGGGAAGTAACAATACACTATGCTGCCCACTGGATTAGTCAATCAACCTGCCTTCTTCTTAAGTAATGGAAAAAGGCAAATGCGTCTTCATGTCCCTGATGTCAGATTTTATACCATAGCAACCAAGCTGCATTAGCACACTTTTTTTTGGAGACAGCAAACACAGGTTCTGTATCTATGTTCAATTTTTGATTCCATCTAATAGGTTAATCTACAGTAGCACCTAATAAGTAAGACTCATTAAGAGAATAATTCTTCAGCTTCCTGCATCCCCTGGATAACCTAGCTTTAAAGTCTGTGAAGGAAGTAATGGTGAGATAAGTAGAGGTAGGGCACAGACAAAACATGGAGCGACTAATTATGCTGTAAGTAAGGAATGATCTGAACTAAGATTCCCTGGGGTGAGAAGAGGCTTGAGAGTTTGTGTGACCTTGGCTATCAGCATGGAGAGACAGAATTACTCGTCACAGAAAGCTCCTTCCCCCCAGACAGTAACTCACTTCTTTTTTTCTCTGTAATTTACTTTTCCCTCAACCCCCATACCATGACCATGTAATTTATTCCTTCGATGGCTGAACAGAATGTAGTGGTCAGCGAGTCCACTGTGTCCTTTGGAGTACTGGGGGACACTTCACCAAGTCTGGGTGGAAATTTCTACTTTTCACTTGTTATGAATGCAGTCTCAATTAAATAATCAGGAGAGGGCATGTCTTTTTTCTCTCTATGACAGTATAACATGAAACATTTGTTTTTATTAATTTGTGTGATTTACTAAAGCTTTGAGGATTTTTTTTTCTGGTTTTCTGTAATACTTGTATATCTGCAGCAAAGGGAATTGCAGTTGGATTGACGCATGATTTTATTCACCCCAATTGCATTAGTGCGCTAGAAATGGCTTATTGCTCACAAAAGAGCTAAGTCTAGAATTCTGACTCATAAATGCTTAATTTTCTTTCACAAGTCTTTCTCATTATCATACCAAGAAGCAGCAGATTTTACTGGCAAGATCAAATGCCAGCAGAACCCAGATCTGCCACATGACACAGAGAGAATGACACTTGTGCAGAAGGATGCAAATACTTCTATCAGCTGAAAAGCTTGCAGACGTCTTAGCAGTTGTCGATAAACATTCTTTACGTACCAGGAGCAAGTTGCTATTGAGACTGCGAATCCCGTTGCTGAAACCAGGCTGAGGCCGGAGACTCTGGCACAGGAGCTGTGCAGCCGTTGCGAGCGCGGGTGAGACTTCAGGGCCATCTTGCCGTGGCAAAATGCTCTCGGCCCAGCTCCGCGTTCAAGTCGCTCTTGCTGCGACTTGAGAGCCTGCTTTCATTTTTCAGCTCCTTGGTTCTATGTCTAGTGAGACTCTTGTTGAATTTGAAACAAATATTAAGGCTGCTGCTTCTTATTCCTTGCATCGACAGCCAAAAAGTGCTTCTCTGAAAGCCAGGGCTTATGAGGGTTTGAGGTTGCATTAGCCACCTAGGCAAGATGCAGCTGCAAGAGAGACGCTGCACTGCTGTCCCTGCTTCCTCTTCCTCAGCGTTAAGAAGGGTAATGGGGTCACAGAGGACAACATTCCTCTAGGTCCATGTCTCTGGCAACGATACTACATGGAAAAATAGACAATGAGCAGCCCAGGCAGAGCAGAGTATTTCACCCCAAAACCCCCCTTTGCTCATTCCTTATCAAGAGAATTTGCAACATCTATGCTTTGACCCTAAGAGAATTTGGGAACTAAATTTGAGATGATCCATAAAGACAGGTTGTTTTATTTTTCCTTCTGTGTTTGCTTAGTTTCCAGCACAAAATGCAAGCCAAAACCAAGGTGCAACTTGGGACCTGAAGTGCATCTGCCAGAGCACACGAGGGCTAAAGATGGGGATTTACCCTAGGAACTGGCTCGGTATTTGCGTCTCCCACGACTGTAAGGGAAGTGTTACAGCAGAAAGCAGCCCTACCAAAAAGATAATATGCTCATTCATTTGCTGTGTTGGTCTAAGATAACCACAAAGACCTAGAGCTTGTACAGTGCCAGGTACTCCAAGCAGCATGCTAAGATAGCGTTACCTGGCTCATGTTCCAGAGAATGACTTTTCCTGGAGTCAGGCTGACCAAGCCTTTATTATATTAGAAGTTACTTAATTTCTTACTCTAGCAATTTCATCTCATTGCAGAAACCCAGCTGAGGAACTTTCACAGGACCTCAAAGGTTTCAAAAATCCAGTAGGAATTAGTTAAGCGTTCTCTTGGTTCTTTTAAAAACTCCAGCTTTGAGACTCCTGGTTGTGCGGGGTACTGCGTACAGTAACAGCTTCAGACCTAGCTGCAGCCCGCAGAACAACGCACCGTGAGCTGAACATCGCTTCTCACACAGTCCCGGTTTAGTAATCTCTCCCATGAATTCAGGCACTTCAACATCTGTTTTACTTTTGGACGAGCGTCAAACTTCTGCAAACCTACCTCAGCCTCCCCCCGGACCCCAGCGAAGTTCACGAGTGCACTCAGGCAGCCTTTGTCAAGCGAGATGCAGTCTCTTTCCTGCGACAGCACTTTTCTGCAACTCTTCCTCTGGTTAAAAATGACCACACTAATCACTGAAAACACTCAAAAGGGTCTAAACTGCACTGAATTGCATCTCTTCCAATACGTCTGCTGTAGCCAGGCCTCGGACTAACAGACGAATAATTTATAATGCATTATAAATCCCACTGTGAAAGTGCAAGCTGGGAGCTGAAGAAACCTGCTCTAAGGGAGAACGCGCCAGTGCCACCTCCAGCTATTCCAAGCGTGCGACACAGGCAAACCGACGGCACAAGCTGGGGCGTGTTCCCCTGACGGCGTGTGGACTCGCATGATGTGGTGACCGGGGAGAGAAAAAAAGCCACAGAATTAATACCGTAGATGCAATAATGGTCACTAACTAAAGGCCGCAGAGAATCACGCAGGACGAAGACGGTAACACATGTACCAATGTACTGGGCGCTGTCACTGCTTGTGTTAGATGCTCACAGCCCGTGTGGCCATGAAGAACCCCGGAGCCTTCACCGGACACTTCCATGGAGAGAGCAGGTGCAAAGCCAGTTAAAGGACTTCCTTCTTATGTTCATGTCACTGCCGTTAACACAACAGTAAATGCTCTATATTTAAACACCATACAATAAAAAGATCCAAGAGCACACTCGCATCAATACAGTGTTGTATTCATGAGCAGTAAAATAAAAACATGCATGCATTTCTAAAAAATTTCAAAATCTATTCTTTACCCAGACAATGAGGTAGGTCACCGACTAATCCTAAAATGACTTGGACTTCTAAATGATCTTTTTTTTTCCTCCCCTTTTGCTCATTATGCAACAAATCGCTATGCTAAGTATGCACAGCAACAGACCAAGCTGAAATAACTGATTTGTGATGGAACTTGTAACTCCAGTACTGCTGGTTATTCAAGCATGCTGCAGTTTTTTCCTGTGTTAGGTTTTAAAATGAGTGGATTCCAGATACAGATCCTGGACACTATGGATTTTGACTTGGGCACTGTTTGTACTTAATTGCGATGACACGATTTTTATGGCATCCTTGCACGGCTTTTCATTTAAGCCAAAGAATGGTTTCTAGCTGGTTATCTCCTGGTGGGCTGTTAAACCTCTTTCATTCCCAGTGGGCGCAGCTGGGTTAAGGAGGTAGCAGAGCGAGGTTTCTGAATCTTTTAGGAGCCAAACCTGCAGTAAGGGGCTCCTCTGGCAGATGGGACTCCTCCAGCAGAACCAGAGTCCAGACACATGATCTAGGCAATGGCTTTAGCAATCTGTGTCACTCAGACACATTTATTCCCTTCCAGTGATAACAACTAGCAACCTGAGGTTAAAGAAAGGTCATTGAGTCAGAAAACATTTCCAAATATGCAACGGTATGATTATTCAGGGAGCTGCCTGCCAAAGAAGCGATCGCTGGACTTAAAGCATACACGTGCTGAAGAGCAGAGTGGGTAAATATAGGAGTATCAGCAAAGCAAAGACATTAACACATTTCAGGGTGCTAGCTGCGTCCTTCCCAAGAGAGACTGACTGACTTTCAAGCTTTCTAGCCTGAAACCTGGAAAACAATAGGTCTCAGCTCTCTTACACAGGCACTGAGGATTTCAAGAGTTTCAACTCATCATTTCCGATTATAGAAGGAAATACATCCCTCTAAATTTCCTGTGCTGATTTATTAATAAAAAAATCCTTTCCAAAAGATCCAATAGCATTTGTAAAGTCAGTCCTTTGCCCTAGTGTCTTTGACTAACAATATCTGTTTATTGTACAGGTCTTTAGACTTCCAATAATCTTCGTATTGGCATACTGGCATACAGTAAGGGGAGCGGAGTTTTCTGTGAAATGCTCCACATCCTCCAGACAAACGGGCTTCATTCAGAAACGATCACTGATAACGCCGGGTAGGCGAGGGTGACTGTATACACAGCCAAAGTGATTTTGCAATATACCTAAACTTTGATTCGGAACTAAGCTCACTGTTAATTGTTACTGGAATCACATTGCATGCTACAGAGCTTTTGGCTGTGGTGTTTTGTAATTAACTAATTTAATCCTATTCTGTTTCCATTTTGACCCAGGGGAATAACACAATTACACGTGACAACGAGAAAATTGTCATCAAGTAATAAATCCAAACTAGAATCCCCCTGAAAACAGAACAAAACCCACTGCCGGTTTAATTGGAGCGTGTTGTACTCCATTACAGGTATTTAACAGTTTTATGAATTAAATACAGTATGATATCAAGAACTTCTCCTTTCCACTCCGACGATAACTTGTACCAACTGAATTTACAAAGTAGGCTTGTTATGTATTAACCAGTCATCTGGGAAGCCGATTGAGTAACAGAGCAGTTGTTGCAACACCAAGACTCCCATATAAATCATGCCCAACTCTTAAGTAAATATTGGTTCACATGAGAGATACGACTGCAGTTGAAGAGGTTGCAGGTGCTGGCTGAACTACTTTCGAGAGAACCACTCCCTCCATGTTCATTTGAGATCCGCATCAAAGTGCTCACTTTGGTTTTAATTCAGGGGAACAGAGCATTTCCCTTCACTTTTCATACTGACACCCTGTATCTGAACCTATTTTTGATGCTTTAAAATCAAAGGTATCACACTGTGTAAAAGCACTGAATTATTTAGTTATTTACACTGCAGATAGGTGTCACTTGTGGGAAGAGGAGAGTGAGAGACAAGTTATTTTTTGTGGGGCACTGAAAGCAGGGGGAGAGGAGGATGCGTAGGTTTTTTCTGTCATACAGATGCTGTAACAACTGCTACCCACAAAATACAGAGGAAGGAATTTGAGGTGAAAGAAATGTTATGGTGAAATGAAAAACTATCTTCCACACTTTGGAAAACAGAAGGAGGCTCTCATCAGCCAGAGGAAGGCTCGAGGGAAAAGGAGCATCCCATCCTGTTTGTTTTTACACTACCACAAGGTATTGTGAGCCGCATCCATGCCAGCAACCTGCGCTTCTGTTGCAATACAGAACAGGAGGAGAATACAGAAGGAGATACAGGTATCTCCTTCACTTAGCCTTAAATCCCAATTGTTCTTCTGCATGGGAGGAACACATACTGTTTGGATGCATTTCACAGTTACATATCTAAACTGGAATGAGTTTCCCAAGGTCTCCTGGGCACTTACAGCAAGTCCTAAGCCAGCAACCTAGAGACAAGAGCACATATGCTCCATTCCAACTGGTACAAGTAAGTGGATTGTGAATAATACAAGCCAGCTGCTCTAAATTTCCAAGTCCTGTAGATATTCACTTTTTAAGTGGCTCTGTAATTGCTGAGCAAGTTATTCGGAAAAAAAAGGTTTCATCCCAGAAATGAAGTTGGCATTTTGAGCAATGCCGATAGGTATGTTTCCATCAAAACGGCTCAACATTTTGAATGTAGGAAGCTCGACGTACCTTTAGCTCTCAGAACAGATTAGCTCATTGTGTTTCTGTTTTTTAAGGGTGCAGAAAATAAATCTATGCATTGTCTTAGCTTTCAGAGTAACACTGTTTCCTTAACCATGTTACTTGTAAGAGGAGTGGTTGGAATCAAAGCTTAGATCCTCATACCACCTGGGACACTAAACAAGTCATAGAAGTTTGGAAATAAACCCCCCCAAGGAGGGCACTTCCTGAGGCTTGTTGGCCTTAATTGTTACTCTTATCCAATACCAACTGAATTCAGGGTAACTGGCCCAAGAACATATTCTCCAGGTAACACCTTTACTACAGTATGCTTCTCCAATGCCACAGCACATGCAGAAAATCACTGTTTTTTGAACGGTGTCTCCACACGGACTCTACTTGCCATGTACACAACCCTAGGCAAGCACAATGGAGTAGTTTTGGCCTGCAGCATCTGCTGTGGTTGAGCTTGTTCTTGGGTACCCTCACAGCCTCCCTATACCCCGTGGAATGAAGGACAGAGTGAATTCAGTTCTCTCTCAGTCCTTTCTAATTGCCAATAGATGTAAGACAAAATCCCCGCTTATATCATTCTTCAGCACATTGTGGAATTTTAAATCCTTTCCTTACATTTGTAGTTAGCTAGCATATTGCTCAGAATTGTGCAAGAAATTCTTTTGTCCACTAGTTGACAAGCTAGTTAAGGAGCTTTTTGCTATTGCAATCTAGCTGCTGTGGCTAAAACAAACTTCTCTTGGTTCCCAGCTGGTCGCTAGCCATATTTTTTTTGCCCTACAGAAGCTGTCTTATCTGCCACAGGAATTCAGTTTGCCAGTCCTCTTCAAAACGAGCCTCCTTTTTGGACAGGATTTGGCCAGATGCAGAGATCTGCCCCAGCTTCTTTGCAGCTTTGACATGGGCCTGGCAAGTCTACCCACCTTAAAGAGCACTGGACATCCAGCAGCGTATGGCACCTCTCTCACGTGACTTCCAGTGGGATGTCAATCCCCAAAATTCAAGAAGTGCTGCTCTGTACCAGATGTGCACCTTTCCTGCTCAGAAAAAGATCTCTTCAGCCATTTTGCAGTTTTCAGTGCAATGCTGGAGCAGAGAAAGTATTGTAAGCAAGGGCTGGTCAATTATTGTGTAATTCCCTCTCAGCACCTCTCTGGTGCTGAGTTCAGGGAAAGGGAGAAATGTTGTACTGCTGTCACCACAGCTGTAATATTTAGAGGATTTTCTCCCTGAGGATCAGCGCTTCTGTGCAAGGACATATACGACTTAATACCTGTGCATTCTGGGCATGATTGAGATGGAAAAGTATCAAAATATATTTCTTATCTCAGCAATTGGCTGTGCTAAGAGAAATAGTTCTAGCTCATTAGTCATGTAATCAAAGAATTGTGATTACAGGCCTCCACATTAACAGCGAAAAATCCAACTTAATTCTGACTCCAAGCATAACACGTTAGAGCAGTGTTACCCCGAGGTCTTCAGGGGACTTCTAAAAGAGATCTCAAACAAGAATTCGCTCTTCCAAGCACGTGTAATTTTTCTTCCTACCCCTGTAAAACAGATTTTGCCACACATTGTTTCACAAGGGTTTTTGAAACCAATGTTTCTGCCAAGCAAGCAGGTAACGGACAAGAAATCTTCTTGGGGCATGGATGAAACGGCCCATTTAAGCCTCCGTAAGAGCTTTCCTTCTTTCACTCATGCCTGCCAAGGCTGTGGCTGCCAAGGCTATTGCTAAAGAGGTTTTGCTTCAAGGATGGAGAGCTCGCTTATCACGCTGACAGAGCGTGCAGGATCTTGGTAAGGTCCTCCCCACACAGATGTTTTAAAGCGTGCAGCCTGCCTTGTGCCACACCATTCCCCTCCTCCTGGAGATCCGCTGCCAGGGACCTGACAGAGCGTACCGCCTCAACAGAAAAGCAGAGCCAGGCCACCTCCTCCCTGCCGTTAGCCCATGTGGCGTGGGGCTTTGTGTATTCGTCCTTGCGGGACGCCAGCGTCCCCGCACCTGCCCGGCAGTCATCTCTCCCTGGCGCAGCCCCAGTGGTCCTGGTGTGCTGAGGAAATCAGAGGCGGAGGCTCGGGGAGAGGCCCAGGCCGGGTCAGGCCACTCTGGCACTCGCGTGTGGCTGCCCTGTCAGTGCGGCCCGGGTGACGCCGCCAATTCGGAAGTGCTCCTCGTGGCCGCGTGGCTGACTGCCATGGAGAGACGCCGCTCAGCTAAAGTTCAAACCCTGTTTGCATCCACAAGGACAACTCCTGCTCCCCTCCAGCCCTGAGTTTAGAATGACTTCAAAACAAACAGAGTGATCTCAAAAAAAAAAACCAAAAATAGAAGCGCTATTCAACTACCACCTGCCTTCCTAGAAAATCCAATTTCCATCACTTTCACCTACTGGCAACCCTACAAGGGCTTTCCATCAGTGTCCCAAGGCTACACCGTCCAGCAAGCTAGCCCTGAAACGAGTGGCTTGCTGTCTATAATGTTTTCTCCTCCATACTGAATTCTGCAGGCCTCTCACACATTTTTCCCCATTCAAAAAACATTCATCTCTGTGTAACCTTGGTAGAGTTGCAACCTTAACAGGACTTTCTTGTTCTTATTAGACTGCTCATTTACAGTCTTCCTGTGCTCCTTATCTTCCTCTCACAGTGAAAAACAACTTGGCTCCCAAGATCTCCTCAGGTTTGTGTGAGACGTTATTACACCAAGGGTGGGATTTCAACCACAGTCATCTGCATCTCAGCTCAGCCCGGACTCCGTGTACGGACAAGAGCATCAAGGGCAAGGTTCACCTGTTCCTGAAAACTCTTCAAACAAGTGCCAATTTCTTTCATTTGGCTATTAAAGGAAGCCAGACTGGGCACCTTGAGTATGCGCATCTACTGTGTAGATGTCTAAAATGAAGATGAATACCATCTAAAGTGACTCTGAATTCTGTTTGAATCAATATTTACCTCCTGACTACTTCCTCACAAATGAAGCTAAGCCATGCACCCTCAGCATACCAGAAGCATGTTCTTTTTCCCAGTAGGAGGGCCAGACATCTTTTTGCTCCATAACCTCAGCAGCAGGGTCTCTGTCCTAAAAAGCAGGCCGTAAATGAATGAGATTAGATCCACCTAAATTCAGAAGAGTCCTCTACATCTTGGGTGAGACAGTCTCTTATTTCCTTAAAGAGCATCTGCGCTCCAGAAAGATGCAAAGTGAGAATCAGTACACACATTTTCCGAGTTCTGGCCCTTACAGGGGCTTTTTGGTCAGACACGTCCTCTTCCTTCATTTCAAACTTGGCAACTTGTCTGTGATAGAGGAAACATAAGGGTCCCCTTGAAAGGCAGAAGACTGTCATGCACACGCAGAGGAAGAAGGAAGACAAGGTAGCAACTGATAGAGGGAGATACAGGCAGGTGTAAAAAACCTATCGCGCCCTAATCGCGAAAGCAAGGCAGGAGGGAAGGAAGATGCTGGTTTGCACTGGGAGGGCAGGAGACTGTCAGCCTGATGGGAAGAGAGTGAGAGGCCTGTTCTTAGATGGCGGCCAAGCTTTGGTAGCCCAGGCTGTCTGGGGCAGATGAAGGTCTCTATGTCCCCTCGCCTCCTCAGGAAAGATCTAGAGAAATATCAGTGCATCAGCATGAAGATTCAGCACATGCTACAAAAGCAGAAGGGGTGGTATTTTCTGTTTTAGCTTGGCTGTTGCTTTCAGCTGCTAACCAGTAAAAATAAAGCTTTATTGTTATCACTACAACATTTGAGAGATCAGTGTGAAGGACAACCCTTCCACCAGGCAGAGCAACACAGTGGAGAATCTAATAGCTCTCTCCTATCCTTTTCTTTTAGACTGTGTTAAAATGATAACACTTACCTTATCTATAGACTAACAATAGCTCTACAGCAGCATAGGAAAGTTAAACAAGCCTTAAGTCAAGGGGATGTAGCCTTCACTCCTAAGCACTGACTGACGCTATAGACCACATACTCTTTTAGGGGAAAAAACTGCAAAAGGAAGAGGTTTTGAGGTGTTACTCATCTGAAACTACAGTCATGTAGTCCAACATGTTTCACCTGCAAAAATCTCCCCTGGGTGTTGAGCACAGGCTGTCAAAATCAGAGACCTACTTTAAATCAGAATGTAGCCCACGTCAATAGCAGATAATGTTCTCATGTGGATTTCATCCATGTGAAAACAAAAATAGTTAAACAAACAAACAAAGAAAAAAAAAAAGCTGACATCAAGCCAGTCGTCAATAGGCACCACAAGGTGACTGAACTAATGTGTCCCCAGGGACTACACTGCTACAGAAGTGTTGGTTGCATACGGCACAGAACGGAAGAGGTAAATTGGGGGATTTCTGCTCTTCTCTCTGTGTTCAAAGTCAGGCAGTTTGCAGACGACTGGTAAATTCTCTTAAAGCACTTTTGAAGGAAAAGAGAAACATTGTTTGGAACGTGTAGTTTCCTTGCTAGAGCTGCTTAACTCTGAACAACTCAATTGCACTGCATCATGCTAAGCAGAGCAGGATCCCTCTGTATCTAGAAAGTTTTTGTGCTACTAGTTATTGAAATCCTGGTCAATACACTTTCCGTGGAGCACACAGTAGTTGTATGATTATCCTCCCATGTTACACCGATTTAATTAAAATATTACAGACTTCTGGGCAGGGCTTTGTTTGTTCCAAGTTGTATTTTTTCATGTACTTAGCTTTCTTTTCGGTAAGGTGTGTTCTTCCACACCCAGCCTTTGGCCTTGAGGAGGCCAGTCCCTTAAGCAACCACTCCACACACTGTTTGTTTTAGTAATTCTTACCCAAGGTCTTTATCTTAGAATCCTGTTTGTGCAGCTTTGGACAAGATTCAGTACTTGGTGGGGAGGGTGAGCGAGGGGGGAAGGATTTCTTAGTGCCTTTAGTATTTAATATGTTATCTTACCCAGGACTATTAAGTAGATGATTTACAAGCTTGTTGGCCCTGAGACGGTGTGAATCTCTGCCCCTTACAGTAGGAGTAAACACAGCTTGACACAGCAGCTATGGGAGGGGTAAGGGCTATAGGGAACTACAGTTTTTGGAGTGCGCACAAGGCACCCAGGAAACCTGAGACGAAAACACCGTAGTGGAAACGCACTGCAAATCCTTTCCCCGCTTCTGGCAGATCCGTTCACGACAGCAACGAACTAAAATCACATCCCACTTCTCTTGCCGTTGCACCTGCAAATTCACGGCTTGCAGTGCTAGCCCACATGGCAAATTTGCTAATCAGAGTAATGGATCTGAGAACTGGCCCATGTTAAGAACACATACGTGACTGAACAAGAGCTGCTGGCCAAGGCCAGACTGCTGTAGCCCGCACAGTATTAGCTGCTGCTGTGTGAGCCTAGCAGCACAGCGCAGGAATGCCTGGAATGCTTCAGCCAGCAGGTACTTAAGAGATCCTGCTCTAGGAAATGTCTGCACTTCTCACAGAAATAGTCCCCCTGCCCATTGCCTCTCTGAGACGGCAGCAGCGGCCTCCCTCTTCTCCCCTCCAAGCTCCGCAGAAAGCAGAACCTCTCCAGCTCCAGTCTTAACCTCAGCTCCCCTTTCTGAGGCAAAATCGTCATGGGAAATGGAAACGCCACAAATCAGCAGGATACGGGTGCCTTTCTGAACATGCTCTGGGTCTGGATATGGCCTTGGAAGGCAGGCTGCTTTTAGAGGACGGTCTCTTCCACAGCAGTGAGTCCAAATATCTGCAGTCCATCGATTTAACAGCTTCCAACAGCCAGAAAAAGGTTGCTGATCGGCCTGTTTGAGTTAGGTGGAGCTACCATAGTTTTAAAGACCACCAATTCTGCCTTTGTAATAACCTTCCCTTTCTGTCCTCATCTTCCTCCAAGGTATTTCAGTGTTGGAGACGTGGAGACATCAGAAAAGTGCTTTTCTAATTTTCCAGTTCTTTTGAAATTTTCCAACTCTGCAAAGCAATGTTTGGTAAGCAAGCATGCGTCCCTACCACGGAACCACCAGCCCTGCACTCGCAACCAGTACTAGCAGGAATACCAAGGACTTGCACTGCCACGTCTAGGGCTGTTCTCAGAAGGAGTACATACAGTATGGAGCCAAGATTCCCAAACTATTCTAAGGGTAAAACACTTCTGCCCATCAAATTAATTCTTATCACTCCTGGAGAGACAACGTGATTGCCAAGGAATGTCTTCTGCTCATTTATAACTGGCTAAGAAACCTCACTTCTAGAAGGAAAGGTTGTGAATCACTGCAGCTGGCATTGAAAAAGACACGAAGTGCAGATGTGTCAGTTTGGGGGTAGACAGAAGCAGAGCTAGTTGCCAGCTCAGCAGTGTAAAACTCTGGAAACACGCCAGCCAATAAACTCCTCTTTCTTTTCTCCAAGTTCACTTGTGTCACTTACAGACCTTGTTTCTCATTTCCAAGTCTCAGAGTCATACCAGAAACAACTTAAAACAGCATGGATGCAGAACCCAAAGACTGTCCTCCTTCTCAAGACAAGATGCCACCGGCCAAACCAAACACTTGCAAGTTCTGAAAAAAGTTTTTATACCCTCCCGCCACCCCGTTCACGAGGTCTATGTTAAGGAGCATGCTACCAGGGACAAACGAACCAAACGAAAGACTAGCTATTCCAAAACACACTATAGTTGCTGCATGCAAACAGATGTCTCCTAAGCGAGCCGTATATCTTGTCTACAGGCAGGATAAGCAGAATTTTCTGAAAGGAGAATTAAAGCAAACTCCAACATTTCTTGCACAGTGGGAGGCACAGCTAATTGACTAGCTGAATAGAAAATATTAATTCAACACATAAATATGAGAGGAAGAAAGAAAGAAATTCACTTAACACAAGTCTTCCCTATGTTCAAAGGAGAGGAATAGATTCTTCCAAGGTTCAACCCATTCATCTTCACCGCCAACCTGTAGCACTGCCAGAGGGCAGCGCAATCCCTCCCAGGTGTGCAGAGCACAGAAAGACTAGACATGATGCCTCCATTTCAGCACGATGAAACCCATCCCAAGACAAGTTGCTGCTGCTCAGTGCTCAGAAGGAACAGGGCTCTGACAAAGTAATTAGACCAAGGATCTTCAAGGGTGGCAGGGTTAGTTACACAGGCAGAGCTCCAGCCCTCAGCCTAGGAGCTGGTGCACCAAATCTGCAGCCCCAGCAATGGCGAGAGGTGGGGTGCTGCTTCCAGCTGGAACATTTAGGACTGCAGCTTGTATGCAAGCTGCCTTGGCCAGGTTTCTCAAATGCTTTGTACCCAGAGACAGACTATACAGAGCATGCACTGCACAGACGGGACTACAGCTGTGCTGTAGCTACTCCTCTGGGACCCAGTGTCACACGCAAAACCTGAGCAAATGGGGAAATCCATCCGCCAAGGACACATCCAGAGAAACTCTGAACTATAGCAGCATATCTAAATGATAAGGGTTCGCTGCTGTTGAAGAAATTGCACAAGGAGAGGGGAGCACCCAGGAGAGGTGATGTGCAGCTCTAGCACTTTGTATTCAGAAAACATTCACTTCCGTAAACAGTTTTTAATGACTGAAGGAGAAGAGCTGAGGGGGAGGAAATAAATGAGATGCAAAACAAAAGCAGGGCGAAAGGCAGGTGATCTGCCTGACGAGAGCTGTTTAGTTGTGATTACACACCACTGCTGTACAGCATTTGACCCTCCAGCACTGCCTTGCAGTAATTCATTTGCTTCCGTATTTCTTCTCTCCCAGTCTCCCATTCTCCGCTTAACTCTTGCAGTTTTCCTTCCATGGTCTCAGCTGAGATTAGTAATACAACTCCCCTTACCCAAAACACACACAGCTTATTGCTCTCAGCACACACCTTGGTGCTTACTTAGTACCTTAAAGCAGATGGTCTTCCCTTCCATATTTTGTATCCTCTTCAGAGACCATTTAATTCCTACATTTCCTTCTCTGGCCCTCTTTCCTATTTCCCTAAGTATCCCAGGGATCTTACATCAATACTAGAGAACAAACTCACTCTTCTAGCGCAACTCACCATAACAAAGGGAGAATCCTAAGCGTCCCTTGCTGACTCCTATCTACATCTCAGTCATCCATTTACTACTTTACATGGAGCCAATGTGTGGAGTAGTAAGGAACCCAAGTCCTGCATGTCTCTACAATAATTACTTTATTATTCAGCAGATAAGGCCAATGTTATTCTTTCACGCTCACAACTTGGCAAAACCCTTGATAATCCATAGCCAAGTTCCGTCAGAGCCCGCGGTGATCAGCAGCTCCAGGTACCAGCTTTTCAGCCCTCTCGGAACGCGTGCTTGCTCCATCAGTGGTTCTCTTTCTGTTGAGCAGAGTCTAGTGAGCCTTCGAACAGCAAGAGGCCAGAGATGGAAATTATTCAAATTAGCAGAAGCTTTCCTATTGACTTCCAAGGCTTGAAGTAACCGCAAAAGCTCAGCAAAAAGGATATAAAAAGTAAGGGGTGATCCTTTGTGATTTGGGGGAAATGAGCTTTCTAATAAGGTAAAAGCAATCAGTGTCAAAACAAACACCTTACCTAGAGTGCCAGGTTTTTAAGTCTTAGTTTAAGCACCCCCTCTTACACAAAGTGAGCGAGCACGACAGCAGGAGCACCTGCCAAAGCAGTTAAGCCAGAAGAGCCAACTGTTCTGAATGCGAAGGGGCCTTCACTGAGGTCTCTCTGGTCCCACCAAGCCTCATGGTCTTGCTTTTAAGAAGCAAGAATTGCAGAACCTGGATTGAGTTTGTGCCAGCTGTCATACAGACCCGAGCAAACTGAGAACTGCTACAATTTTCCACATGGGACACATCCTGCAGGAAAGCACTGCCTGTCGGTAGCAGCTGGAACGAACCTCAGCTTTCTCCTGGCTGTATCCAGCCTGCCCCCAAACTCCTTCAGTGTAAGGACTGGCTGAACACACCAAGGAAGATGGCTGTGGACATGGAGGGTAGGCAGTGACAAGTCCAGGTGCTTCACGTTCCCTCTGTGCTCCTGCCGACAAGAGAATCTGTCCTCAGCTTTTCCCCAAAACAAAGCTGGGTAATGCGGCCCTTCCTAGATTGCAAAAGATTCCTCTTTATCAAGCAGGGCAAGTTGGCCCCATCCTCCATTTGCACTGGGGTGAGTTTAAGGAAATAGGTATGAAACAGCCACCTGAACTCTTGCACACCACCTCTAGGCCTAAGACAGAATGAAATCAGCACAAATCAGGGCAATTTCAAGGCTTTACTGGCCCAAGAGCGCGGTGACATCCAACCTACAGTCTTCTGTGAACCTGCTAAGTGAGCAGTAGAGCTGGCAGGACACCGATTTCACTCGGTCCCCCATTGGGTCTGGTCCACCACTGCCTGGAACTTCAAAGCAGATGAGAAACGTCACCTGCTCAGACTAGTTGCCCTGCTTGCATGGACAGTGACACAAAGCTGCAGGGGAGGGGTAAATTCGGCATGCCTCGGCTTGCAAAGAGAGGAATTTCCTTTTAATCATTATTGCTCTACCAGCTGTAAAAACTCAGATTTCTATTTTTTTGCACAACACTTCTCCAAACAAAGGCATTATACTGGCATGTTTAATTAAAATCCACACTCTGAGGAACTGCAAAATCGCTCACTGCTTCTGAAGAAATAGCTTTTAGAAAAGTCAGCAACTCTAGAGAAAGGGCAAACCTCACAAAATCAGGGGAGGAAACAGAAGACTGCTTTTACTCTTGGATTGCTGCTTTCCTCCACATGGTGCGTGTGTTTATCTGCTTCACTGCATGACAAAATGGCTGCACAGCTCCCTGGAAATCACCGTGCAAGGTCCCTCCTCCTCAGTACAGTGCAGTCTCTTAATCTTTTCAAGGTCTCCCCTTTCCATTGCCAGGACCTATTGCATTTCTGTCTCCTGGGCCATCAGTGTTTTTCCTCTTCTGCCAAGGTCACGCAGCTTTGTTCTTGACATCTCCTCGCTCCTCCTGTTGCCGTCTTTCATGGAAGTGCCACCCAGCCTCTCTGTTGTCTCGCTTGCTAGCTCATCCAGTCTCGATCCATTTTCAGAGCCTCTGAAAGAGAGATTGTTAGAAGCTGCAGACACCAAAGCCTTCAAACCTAGCTACAGCACCAATGTTTTTGCTATACCTCGCAAGGGGAAGTCATTGCAAATAGACTTGTTGCCCTTCTGCTCTGGGGGAAGGAGCTGGGTTCTCACATAGCTTCTCAGTTCATAGCACAAAGGCTTGTGCATGCTGACTGTAACAGCAGACGACAAGCAGAGCAGAAAGCATCCAGCGAGAGGCTACGTTCAACCGCAGCAAGTCGTACTTCCAACCAAGAATAAGGCTAGCCCATGGTGTCAGCTGCTGTGTTTCTGTCTCTGATGAACAGGTCGAGAAACCTCCACTTTTCACAGCCCTGCATTTTGCAGCTGGAGTGGCAGCACGTACTTGTGTGAGTACTGAAACAAGTGACGCTCATTCACCGGCAGCGAGCTGGCCACTGAAATTCTCAAGGAGGTATTGAGCTTTATCCCTGCGCACCGAGTTTAGCAGCTTAAAGCACTATCCCATGCCACTCTGGATGCACGTTTTGCTCTCAGAGCAGGGGTGACACAGGGTATCCTCTCAGTGCCCCAAAAGGAGGACAGCAGCACAGAATTTACAGAGCCTGAAGGAACGATTTGCTGGAGCGTACAATGTTGGCCTAGAGCTGCTGCCACGGAGGTCAGGGACGAATGTGCCCCTGGTTTGTGCGGCAGCACTCGCACCAGCTGGTACTATCGGAAAATGCCACCCTTGGCTCTGCGAACTTGGGCTGCTTTCTCTGTCCCACAGAGGAATTGAAAACTTCTTTCAACGACAGCCCTGTAGAGCGGATGGTCAGTAGGGAAGAGCTATCGAGACAAACACCCTTTTGTTCCCAAGAAACAGCGATCCTGAGATACTTTAACCAGGCTCCTCCACAAAAGGAGAGAATCGCAACCCTGTAAACGGAAACATTTTCTATATGTAGATTTGCTTCCAAGTAGAAGCCAGGGAGCCCGCTAGTTGCCAGAAGCCACCTGAAGCCTCATCCAAAACTTCAGCTGAACTTAGCTTCTTGCAGCAGCTTATCCTGTTTGGTAGTTTTTCCTCCTTGTTTAATTACACCCCCAGACTTGAGCAAAAAGTGATGAAATCGAAATCCTGGAAAACCTCCTGAGCACGACTATCCCGTTTCAAGCAATGCCATTGCACTTTCAAATACAGTCATATCCAGGCAGTGCAGTGTCAGCTGGCAAGAGGGCCATCTGAGAAGACCCTGAAAACTTGAGACAGAAAACTGAAGCAGCACGAAGCACTAAATGCAACATCCAAGTAAAGAGCTAGAAAGGCACTAAGATGAAACCTGAGAGACTTGCCAATGTCAACAAACAAAATCTGTTGCACACCCAGCCTCAACGGGAAGCAGGAATTCCTTGCCCAGAGATGTCTTCTGAACAGAAAGTCCTGGAGATGATAAGCTCTGCGAGAGCACCGGCCCCAGGATGATACCTGCCAATAGGTTTATGGCGAGATGGCAAAATGGATTCCTCTGAACTGAGGTGGCACGTGCAGTTATCTCAGAGCACTTTACAATGCTGCAGCTGAGGCAGACAGGGTGATTATATCAAAGTTCAAGTCATCCGTGTCTCAGTGGACATGTAATTCCACAGCCCTTCAGTCATTCTTCAAAACTGGGGAGGTCCAGAGTCTAAGGTCAGGCCTCATAAATGGGAATTTACTCATGCTCAGCTGACTCTGATGTTGCCCTTTGAATGGACACATCAACAACATGAGTTAAACTGCCTTACCCACTTCCACCACCCCCTCCCTCTTTGATACCATTTTGTCAATGCAAACTGGAAGTGCAGATGACAACTCAGACCTGCTATCATGAACTTTGGCTGCAGTGTGAACTGTTTACTCTGACCACTGGGTAGTATCACCCACCAGGCTCCAAAATCAACATGAACTGCATGATCCGATGGGCTTAGATAACATTCACTAACAGCAGACAGCAACGCTGAAGTGAACCATCATACTCCACCTACTGCCTTGTGAATTGCAACACTGTTCGGGGTAATACACTTCCCTACTCAAGGAAAAGGCACACACAGCTTTGTAACTGAAATCCCATTTCACTCATGCACAGAAAAGGGGACTTAAGCATGGGGCTAGATACTGTTCAATTGCAGCACTTTCTGTACTGGGGGCTGCTCAGAACACAAGCTTTTTGCAAGCGCTTGATCGTGCCTGCTTGTACTAACCTAAAAGAAACCATGCACTCATATGTTTACCCCTCTTCCAGGCTATGTCTCTAGCAGAGTAATCTCCTAGCATTGCTGTTAGCACTGATACCTTGCGCTGTCCTCCTCATCCTGTCCTTCAGAATTCTGCCCGTTGGAAAATTTCCCTGAGTGGGAAATTTCCACTCTTGGAAAATTTCCCAGAGTGGTTCAGCTGACAGTAGCATTAAAAAATCACAGCATGTGTCTGTCAGATGTCTTTGTATCAAACATTCAGAGATATAAGACAGCAGAGATTTAGTTGCCACAACCACACTCTTAAATGACTGCTTCTATCTCAGGGTACGTCCTTACCGGAGATGACCAACTCCGAGCACACAACTGCAGATCTCGCTCCCCTAACAGCTGCCTAACTCCAAGTCTTTGCTGCAAAATCCACTACTCAAGTTTCTCCCTCAGTTTCAAGGTCATCCACACACTCACACAAAAAAAACCCAACTCTTAAATCTTTCTGCTGGCATGTCAAGATAAAGAGTAACGCTATTATGAGCGCCAGTCACTGCTAAGACACTAGCCTCCCTGCCACACTAGCTTCCCAGGACTGCTGTTAGAGCAGACACCTTGCACTGTCCTCCTCGCCTTGTCCTTGAGAATTCTGCCCATTATTCCTTGGAAAACTTCCCAGAGCAGTTCAGCTCACAGCAGCGCTAAGAATCTCAGCATGTGTCAATAGAAGTTTTTGTATCAGATGGACTGAGATATAATGCAGCAGATGCTTAATGATCACAAGGTTTGCTCTCTTATATCCTCTGTTGGTTATTACTTGAGGAAAGAACAAACGAAAGAGTCAGCAAGAAACCACAAACCCTTCCTTAAGCAGCAATCAGGCTACTGTTTTTTGGAACTTTTCCTGATACAACAAAAGACACCATAAAGACAGGAACTTTGGCAGCACTGGTTTTGAGCTCCACAACCTCTAATTTTCCTCTGGTTTTCTGTGCATGCATTACTGGAAGTATAATGGACTGCTAGGCAAACAGTCAACCTCCAAATAGATATTTAAGAAGTGGCAAGCCTCTGGAAGCTACTATTGCTGGTATCAAAAGGAGATTTTCACCAAAGCAGCCCCGAATTCCTGAGCTAACTGATATCCTGTTTTGTCTGACCGCTATCACCATAGTGACTGCAGGAGCTGCCTCTGAGCTGTCGCTCTGCGACTCACAGAGCAGAGATGAACGGGAAAGCAGCTCTGGGAAGGAAATGGCTTGAACTTAGGGACCAGCGGAGCGGTGATACAGAAACGGGCTGCGGGCCTGGGGGTTGGAAGCACCCTTGGCGTGTGGTTGGAAAGGCTGTTTAAGAAGGAAGGAGGTGAATGCAGCTTGTGCCATGTGCTTCGCAGAATACCAGCCCCAGCGGGCTAGCACAGGCGCAGGTACTGGGGTGTTATGAGGCAAGTCAGAAGGTGAAGGAAGAGCAGCTGAAGATGAGGAGGGTGACGAAGGAAGACAGCCGCGCAGCAAACGCCTTTTAGCTAGATCCGCGACAAGCCGATTCATTCCCTCGACATCATTTGTGTGGCCTGCTCCCTCTCCTGGGGAAAGCTGGCAAAAAATCCCACCAGCAACCGTTTCTCCATCAAGCGACGCACCCCCAGAGCTCCCAGGCAGACAGCGCCTGTGCTCGCAGGTTCGTTCGGGTCAGCGAGGGCAGGGTGCACAGCTCTGTGCTGGCTGGAGCTGCCCCGGGTGGTCAAGCAAGCCGTGACCGCCAGACTCCAGCACAGCTGCACACCATCCAGCACAACAGGGACAGTCTTCTCCCCGCGGCGGTACGGCTGCCAAGCCCCCCCAGCCCGCCCGCCCCTCTCAGCCGGCGGAGTTACCCACGTATTTGCACAACAGGCCAGGATCCAAGAGCTGCGGTGCTCACAAGCACTCCTCAGAGTGAATGCTGGGGTGGAAATGCCTCTTTTCTGGGAATTGGACAGAGATCGTCAGTTCCAGTCACCAGTGCTGGGAAGGCTTGATGTTTTCAGCCACAGAAATAAATTTCAGCATCTGTAAGTGAGGAGAAGGAAGAATCTTGAAACATACTCTTGTGGTGAGAAATATTCACCACCTACCTACCCTGTACCCCTTTGGGATTCCAAAGACCAGTTAAAATCTTTGCAACAAACTAGCTCAGAAGATCTTGCAATAAGATTAGAACCAGCTGGCCAAAAACGGAATGTTACAGCAGCCAGTAAATACCCACCTAACGCAGCGCTGGTCTGACTGGGAGAGAGGGAGAGGTGGAAGGTTCTGCTGAGCTCAACCACGCATGAGCATGTACCACCCTGGGTGATACTGGTGCAAGACCAATGCCCCTTCAGCCTCTTCCTTCTAAATCCATGCCCAGTTGAAGAACTTTGCTGTAGAAAATTTGTGACTTAAATACACACAGCTAAAAGTGAAAGAACAATTCTCTCCGTTTTACAGAGGGGAAAAGGGGGACAGGTTTGCTTGCAAGAAAGAAGTGACGAGGCTGTGGAAAAAAACTAACGGTTTCCATATTCCTGGAGTCTGACCAAAGTCATCCACCTTGCCTAGCTGCGCGGGCCGTGCCAGCTTTTCCGTCCTGGTGATGCAAGGAGGGGAAAAAAAAAAAAAAAAGAAAAGCCTTGCATGATTCTTAATAGTCTACGAGAGTGATCAAGTGATATCACATCAGGCAACCACGCACTCAGAAAAGGTCACAAGACCTACAGTCATTCTCTATTGGCTTTACAGCTGCTTTCCAGAGCCAAGACTCCTCCTTCTTACGCCATTTTGCACTCAAGTGCAGCAGCACCCATGCCTGCCAGCTGCTGAGAAGCCCTACCATAACAGCCAGGCTCTGTAAGAGGCATCCCATTTTTTTGGAAAATCCAATTTGCCTAAACACATTCCTATTGAATGCAACCGCAGCTGCATGGCAACAGAAAAGGGGTGTAAGACTCACTTTTCACAGATATTCTAGATTTGAATGGAGGGAGAAAAAAAGAGCTTTTCCAAAAGATAAAAAGGAAAAGAAAGTTACTATCACCCTATGGCTTCTACAGGCAAAAAGAGGCAAGTGGTCTTTAATTATTTTACTGTTCTAACAATAGGAGTTATGTCTACCTAATTCAAGACGTACGCAAAACTTCGCGCAATAAGGAAAAGTCCTTGTCCCGACGAGCTATAGTTTTATTAGACTGGTGACAGGCAGCATCATCCTGTTTTACAGGCAGAACAGATCAGGAGCCAGACTTCAAATTCTTTGGTGATGTGTAAGGCAAGTCTAACGCAGGACACACAGGAACAGGAGAAGTAATAAATATAAGGTGGAAAAGTTCAAGACTATAAAACAAAACAAAACAAAACTCTTGCAGCGTTCCCTGACCAAGGCAACCAAGCGGTCTGATTCCCAAGCACTGGAACAAGCTGCTATGGCTGGCTGAGACAAAACCGCTCCTCTTCCCCAGATTGCCGACTCTGCTGCCGGGGCTGCAGCACGGGATGCTAGCCAGTGCCTGGGACTGCAGCGCACGGCCCTGTGCTTTGTCACAGACCCAGCTCTATCGGAGATGACTACGTAAACGGGGTGGCTGACGCTGGGGCGCGCGGCCTCTTCTGCCTCCCTCGGCCTGGGGTCGGCTGCTGCTGGCAGAGGCACTTCTCACGGTGAGCTCTGGAAGAGCTCAACCGGTGAGGTCCTTACCCCACTGGTACCCCTGACTATTCCTTCACTGGTTAAAGACAGCTACATATGCTTTAGATTTGGCACAGCCTCCTACCTCTTCACCTTCCTTTCTCTGAGTCAGTTCAACTTGCTGGAACATCCCAGTCCTCACAAGCCAGACTTTCAGAGCAGCTCAACATTCGGGCATTGTTCCGTTCCCTTCCTCTATAGAAGAAAAATTTGGAATCTGGGGCCAGTTTCAAGGGCACGCGAACAGCTTTCAATAGCCAACGGAGATTTCCTGCATTTCAGACAACTGTCGTCCCGCTAGACTAGCCAGTCAGTGTCAGGTAACCGTGCCTGAACCTGCACAGAGGGTGACGCGTGGGTATCGAGTCTTTTCACTGCACCACAGGCAGTATTTAGGAGATCAGTGTCTGCCATGTCTGCGCCTTGCACCCTTCAGGAGGCCAGTTCACATTTCTGTGCCCCAGTGTCTCCAGCTGTGAGACTGGCACAGTAGCTCTGATCCCCGTCACAGATCACCGTGGTTTGTGGTAGGTTATTCCTGCACTGTTCTTGGTAATTCTTGATCCATACAAATGCATGGGCAAAGGCAACAGTCCGGAGACTTCACTCCATGGTTTCTGTGAGAGTAACCAGCCTCGAGAGCCAGGGCTGCAGAGCAAAGAGAGGGGGCCACACAGGCCCGACTGAAGGAAGGCCAGACAGCGTTCGGCTACATTTTCACTAGTTGTATTCCTCCAAAGTTTTCATTGAGGTTTCATAGAAATGCATCTCCTAGATCAGTTTAGATAACAAATACCTTGCAGCGTGGGAGAGAATATCAAGTAAACCAAGCGTGCGAGATCAGTCTTCCAGGAAGAGACGTTGACGAGATAGCCAGGCTCTCCCTGAGATGGTAGCGCATAGCAAGGAGGTGCAACCCCTGAGCAAATAACGATTTAAAAGTACAGCACAGCAGCAGAAGCCAGCTTGTTCTCACTTGATTTTGGGAGCTGTAAGAGCAGCCAACAACCCCTCCCCCCCAAGAATGCACACAGCATTCCTGAGGCAAGTGTTAATGCTGGATCTTGACCAAGAAAGGATTCCTATGGACTCAGTGGACAGGAGGAGGATGTTATATTGCTTGCCTCTTTCCACTGTTTTCCTCACCAGTCCCACTCACCCTGAATGTCCCCCCATCTGAGGATCTTTGACACTGTGGCTACTGGCCGGATGCGAGGCGCAGCGGCACACAGAGCCTGCCTGCTCTTGGCAGGAGCTATTCTGACTAATGGAAACAGCAGAAACTCAACAGACAGGCATGGATAAGGCTAGAAAGTGCTGACAGAGGAACCTCCTCCTGGTGGAATGCCAACGGATTAAAGCTAGCAAGAGCACAACTGCATTCAGCATCAAATTATTCCCTGATTCCCCTTGCCTAGCATTGCTCTGTAACTTGGATTATTCCCTCCCTGCAGATAACTGCTGGCCTGATTGTTTTCTGCCCCATTCAGATGCGCTCTTGGGATATCACACAGTAAAAAGCAATAAATGGCCAAACAGCTTGTAGCAAATACATACTAACTTCTAAAGGGAGCTGGGCTGCTGGGTTGAGAAATCCTTCTTTTGGAATTCGAGTGCCACCTTGTGCTGGGAATAGTAACAGATGGATAAAAAAACAATTTATCCATAAAACCAAACAAGGGTGGGACAAGAAGCCATCTCTGGAGCAAAGCTGCATTAGGAGTTCCGGCTTTTGGAGATCTTTCCTCCTGGTACCAACCAGCATCACTCTCAATCCAACGCAGCCCCTGCTGTAGGGTTAACCCTGCTTCTTGAAGGGACAGGTGGACTACAGTGAGCAGCTCATTCCAGATACGCTCCGACCCCAAACAACAGCACAAAGTCTTACCCAGACAAGTCAGACCTCAGATGTAACCGTGCGTGAACAACTACGGATGGCTCTGTCCTCAGCGCAGACAAGTCCTGGGAGAAACAAGGTGCCACATCAGACGGTAAAATTTTGCCAAGCATCATTGACTTCCATGCTGGAGCCTGGTTTGCAACAGGTAAGCTTCTAGGTAGTACAGATGGGGAAGATTAATCAGTAAATGCCAAAAGCAGTTTACAGAGCAATTTCCAAATGTAAAATGCTGTTGTGGCGGCTCTCCTGAACCACCGTACAGGTGAGAGAAGCCAGCTATCTTGCATGGAAAAAAACGCAGGGTTTGTTTCTTATTTGCTTCTTTAAAATTCAGTTTGAGGATTTTGCTCTAGAACTGGGTTAAGTTTTGTCTGGTCAAATTTTGTGAGACACCTCAGATAAACTTCTGAAAATGCCTGGTTCTCTACACTGATTTTAAGGGGAGCTTTAGTGTAGTCAGCTTCATGCAAATATTTATTTTGTTCAAAAATGGGAGGTTGTTACTGTGTGAAAGTATGAGCTCCCTATAGACACAGAGACAGTATTGCTTTGAGTTTTATTTGCTTCAGGGTTTCTTCACAAGCTTGAGAAGGAAAAAAAGCAACTTCTCAAAAATATTTCTGCGGCAAGGTAGGAGTTCCTTTGCAAACACCTTGGAAAGGAACAGGGTATGAGTATCCTGTTCATGAAAACTGTTCACGAACAGAATCCAGTAATCTGAACTTTGCTACAGTCAGGTACTCTAAGGATTAAAACACCACACGTGGACAACACTGTTTTCTCTCAGAGCAAAAGTGACAAAACCAGGAAATTCAGAATTCGGTTATATTCAGAAGAAATCTGGATGTGCCACAGAAATGCAATTGAGGCACATCGCTGTCACCCCAAAGGGTCGTACACAGTGGTCATTCCAAAGCTACGTGTCTAAGCAGTCCCGTCTCCAGCAAGACGAGGGAGGCACAGAAGAGTTACGCTCCATGTACATACTCACAAGGCTGAGTCAAACTAAGAGCTAGAGGGATCATTTTCCCCACTGCCAGCTAACCACTGTGCCCGTGCGTGGGCAGTGGGAGACCTCTCAGCTTTCTGACAGAACGTATCGGCGCATCCTGAGGGGTGGCGGGAGGGAGGACCACCGGCTGAAACTTCAGCATGCTGAAGGCAAAGAGAATGCCACCGGGACCGAATTTTGTCTTCTGTTTCCCCCTCCCGGATTCCTGCCTCCTTTGGTATCTGCAGTACACGAGCTCTGACATAGCAGGACAGATCAACGTCGTTTACGATGTCACCCAATTCAGCAACTAAGGTGGCAAAGAGACGCCAAGGCTGGCACCCAGTGCCAGAGCCACCGCTGACTGCTTCAGTACTGCTAGTACGATCTCACCAGAGACGAGACCGCACTGCAGCTGCTCGGGGACGAAGGTCTGCGCCTGGCTGCGGCAGTAGCCCTTGAGGTGATGCTTAACTGTCCACGTCAGCAGGAGGACAGAGATTAGGGCTTACTGAGAGCACCCTCCAGGGTTCTTGCTGACTGCTAGCTCCGGAGTCCTGGATCCAAGCTGTTAGGTGTCCGGAGACTGAAAAAAATACCTCTCTTCCTTCTGTAGATGTGCCACCTCCAGGACACCAGCTGCATCTCGCATGCCCGTCAGCTGCACAGGATTGAAGCACGACATTGGAAAAGCCCTCAAAGAAAAGAGCTGAAGATGGAGTAAAACAGCGCAAACTCCCGCAAGGAAGTGGTAAGCAGGGAGCAGGCCTGTGTGACCCAAATACTTCTCAGCAGGGAAGTATCCCATTTAATTGGACATTTGCTGCCAACGATGTGGTATCCATGTGCTCTGCCTGACAGAGCCGTGAGAAGTGGTACGCGAATATGAACTAATTACTGATTAGCCCTATATTAGCTTTATATAACCTCTGATTAGCCCTACGTTAGCTTTATATAAGGGAAAAGCAATCACTTTTCCCTTCCTTCCCACCAAGCATTCCTCACAGCTCTTCCCTCCTGGGGCTTCTCCCTCTGCAAGCCTCTGACGCCCCGCGTGCCCTGCCAGTTGTGACACATGCTGCATGAGGAAAGCCTTCCTGGCTCAGACCAGAAAGGTCTAGGTCTAGCTATACCGCTACGCGATCGCTGACAGCGACCGGCAGTGTAAGATTGACTTGTAGGCAACGGGTTCAACTTTGCCACGCTCCTTGTGCGAGTGATGCTGTCACTGCTTCCTTCCAGCTGACTGAAGCTCAGTGTTGTAAACTTACTCCCTGTTAAGTGACTACACCTAAATATTTTGTTTTCATTCAGCACATCCTTCGAATCAGTTTCACAAGTGTAATTACAGCTTTAGAATGATTTTTTTTTGTACTACAAATTTAAGAAATAGTGTTTTATTTGCGTATTTTTTTCTACAAGGAATAACCCTTTAAGATTTTTCTGCTTTTTTTTTTTTTTATTCTTTTAATAAAAGGAAAGATGAGATGCTACGTTTCAGCCTCTCTTGAAACAATTAAAATGTTCAGATCCCTTTAATAGCTCAACTCCTTAGCCTTTCCTTAATCCTTCTCCCATTTATTGCCTGCTATTTTTCAGCTACCTGGAGATCACACCTGATGCTATTTGTATCCACTGAATAACTGAAATAACTGAAACACACAAATATGGTTAGTTTCACCAGAAATTACATTTGTCATCCTGTGCTGTAAACTAAAAGTAGATCTACGAAGAGCTTTTGGCTTATTGCTAAAAAATCTAGTAAGTCTGAAAAGATTTTCATCCTGTTACACAGCGCGTTCCCCAAGCTGGAATCATTCCCCATTGGTCCCCACAGACAGCTGAATCATCGCCGATACTAATTACCCGCCTCAGAATTCAGAGTTACATCCTATAGAAGAGGTTTTACTCTAGACTTGGATCATATGCACGCAGTTGGTAGTAAGAACAGCATGGATTTTTTTGGGGGGGTGGTGGTGCTGAAACTTTTTCCGCTTGATTTTACAATATTCAATTTCAATATAAAAGGTAGCAGGAAGCTGAGAGAGGACAGGAAAAAAAACGTACTGCCTCAAAACATATCGCTTCCTCCTCCTCCACAAAAGAATACAAAAAGTATATTTTCATCTCAAAATATTTTTAGATGAAAGTATGCAGAAAAGGCTTCTACAGATACTTTACCATTTAAAAAAATCTAGTGATATTCAGCTATCAACAGATACATAACTTTGAAAAAATAAAGAAAATAAGCTGAATTTTCAGGAGGGATTAACACTACCTCAGAAACTATGTTCTGTGCCATATTTAAGTGGGATAAGGGTAGTTTGGCTTCTGGATTTCATTGCAGATCTGCAGTAGCTAGACTCTAGATTATTTTTCTATGCCATATTAAGAAGAAAACTTTCAGAAACATTTAAGTGACTTAAAAGTCTAAATTTGATTCTTAAAAGTGATTACAAACCCTGTCTTTTTGCTCATACCAAAGGTCTCTGCCCAGTGCTTTCCTTTCTAAGGTCTGAGGTTGACTCAAGGTCAAACCCAAAAGCTGGATCTCAGAGCCTGCTGTTAATTCCGAAGTCGGAAGTTGTTCGCCACTGAAGCACGAGCAGCTCGGCTTAGCGGGAGGGTGGTGGTGCAGGCATGGCACCTCCTGGACAGCAGCCGGATGGGCTTCGGCTAATCGTGAGCACTCAAACACTTTCGGCAGTCCTTGCGCTTGAGCTACAGCAGAGGACTTGATCTCTGCACCTGGAAAGACCGTCTTTCTGTCTCGGCATCCAATATTATCCATGAGATTTTGATGACTATGAGCACGAATCACCCAGCAGTCCTGTCCTAATGCTGTGTATGCATGGTTTATACAAATAGGAATAAAATCACGTCCTCCTCAACACATTCCAGTGATTTGCATTCTCCACTTTAGTTCTACCAGTTTACAACCAATTCTGTTGTAACTTGTTGCAGCCAACATAGTAATTGGAGCGGAAAAGACTAAAAATCTAATTACAGAACAGAATTGACTTCTGATGCACATCACAAAGCATCAGTGGAAAAATCTATGTTTTGTCGGACCCGTTGGCAGCTCCACACTTGCCTGAAACTCACTACCAAAACTACGAATCTTTGCCTCAAACCAATTCCAGAGCAACGCTGTTTAACTGGCCCCGTGCCTGTTTCAGAGCTGACGCACCTGCACCTACAACAAGCAGTCCCCAACATCGCCACTCAAGCTACTGGTTCTGTGACGGGAACTATTCCGGTCAAATTTCACGTATGGATGAAGTGAAATGACAGGTACATCACATGTAGCTGCCTAGTTCAGGGATGAAGTCGTGGATTTCCTTTGCCTGTGGAGAGAAGGAGCAGTGGTGAAACAACTGCCTCTGCCTTGCAATAGTAAAAGCGTTTCATGGGACTGGTTTAAACGAGGTGTGACGACTAGAAGAGGAGTCACACGGTGGGCAAAAAGCAGCAGCTGCAACAGGCGATAAAGAGCAATGACATACCTCACGTCGCGGCCAGGAAACAATGCTAAAGAAAGACAACATAACCTTGTTCACCTGTGACATCGGTAAGGGTCAACGCAGTATGCGAGGCTGTAGGTTTCTTCACGAGCCAGCCCAAATGAGAGTGTTCAGGGGGGAAGAGGATTTGGGAAGACACATAACACCAGTGGATACAAGGCAAACTTAAGTGACTTTGCTGTTTGTTTTCAGTAAGTCTTATTCCACACAGTTCCCAAACCTTCACCCTTTCATTCTAAGAAGGGCGATCAACCCTACAAAATCACTAAAACCCTATGCAATCAACCATACAAATATAGGGAACAAAGGAATTATGTTTCTGACTTTAAAATAAAGAGCATGCACTGTCAGCAGCAGGCAAAACTGAAATAAACAACAAAAAAGCAGCCAAAAGCTGGATACATACTTTGGGGAGTACCTTGGATGCATTTAACACACACTAGCAGGCAACACATCCGAATAAAGCTGGTGTGTTGTGAACAACAGAGTAACCCCCTGAATGACAGTGACCTTCACACAAACTAATACCTGAGCACTCAAAGTGGATACAGAAACACCCAATCTCCCAACAAACTGGAAAAAAAGCATTTGCAACCCTACCAGTAACAGGACACTCATACCAGTCTTGCAGAGAATCCATAGCACTTTTATCAGAAACTTTTTTTTTTCAAGTCCAAACCCTGCTGCTTGCATGCTACAGCTGGTTACAGATAAGGTAGAAAAGAATGTGCTTGCTTAGTTCAGGCTCTTTCAGGCTACGGTACAGTAACATCGGACAATCGCAAGCTTTTGCTTGTTTGCAGAAACATTATTTCTTCTTGGCACAAGCAACTTCCCAGAAATTCCCTGATGTCCAGGGCAACTTCCCTGAGCATCCGCAACAGGAAAGGCTTGATTCCTATTTGGCTGTTTCTAGTCAAATCACTCTTGAAATAATTGTAAAACACTTGTACACGTCACTCCAAAGAGACATGGGGGAGGGTAGCCTGCCCCATGCAAGGCAGACAGAATAATCATTTTTTCTGTCTCTCTAATCGACATGAACACCATCCAATAGGATCAAACTGCCTGCATTTCGCAATGATTTTACTGTGCAATAAGTCTATGCAAGCTTCTACTTGAGCAGAGAGCTTAGGAGTGCTCCCTCTCCCATATACTCATTGCATTTTAAAGTTGTTTTTTTTTTGTTTTTTGTTTTTAACAACACTCACACTCCCTGTTTTATGAAGAAACAGCATTTGCTCTTGCCTTACCTTTGCCCCCTACCCTGCTGACTCTCCACATCAGAGGTGTGAGCCCGCTAACACATACATAGTTACCCCTGCTGCCACGAATGTCCAAAAGCTCTTGCCATACCGGTCCTCAGCTTTACGGGACCTCGGTACGCACCGGCTGTGCAAGGATGCTCACAGACCAGCAGCCAGCCCGCTGTCTCCACGGTGGCTGTAATGTTTGACGTGTTACACGCGGCACAAACAAAACTTGCTGACACAGCCCACCCCTACCACGCCTGCAGCGCGGTTACCCCAAACCTACCCAGCTGTTGCATCTTTTCTTACCAGTATCTTGGGAAATAAAAGTCCACTCATCATTAACTTTCAGTGCTTTGTGGCCTGAGTAGGACAGGAGGGAATGTCCCCAGACTGTCAAGTTCTCACACGTGTGACATGAGCATTCCACCTCCCTTGCTACTAAGATTAGGGAAACACCACAGTCTGCCGATTCGTATACATATGATGAAAAAAATCGGTTTTATTTTCATGACAAGGGAAGGACAGAAGGGACTGGGGTTGTACAACCCCACCTACCCAGATCAATTTGGGGAGATGCATTTAATTAACATTATTTTCATTGCATTTGCAACACCAAAAATCTGCAGCTGGACACATCTGTGGGCCCATCTACCCTGCTAAAAAAAAAAAAGCTGTTGTTCCAAACTCTCCAGGACAAGAAGCTTGGTCACTGAACAAGAGCAATCCAGAGTTCCTGATGCGTAAAGAGCTATCTGTGCTTCTTTCTGCATAAAGAAAAAAAAAAGCTCTCACCAAGGAGTTGGCTGAAGTACGAGCTGGTAAAACACCTACTCCAGGAAAAGGTTTTGGCTCTGATCTCTTGTGATTGCCTCACACCCGTTTCATGAGCTGCTTCCATCGCTTGATGCCTGAACAACCGGCAAAGCTTGCTCGCTGCATCAACCCCCTTCTCCTCAATTGCCCGGGTGAGTGTTTCCGCAAACCAGAACCACCAAGATCTCCAGCAGCCCCTTTCAGCCCGAGCCTGCGACCAGGAGCAGCAGAGCAACAGAGCAGCTGGAAGATTAACGGAGCGGAGCAGGGGAACGGCATGGCTGGTGTCCCAGCGCACGCTGCAGTCACCTGCGAGGCGGTGCACAGAAAGCACGGGGACCCTTTGTTCAACTCGTCACACCTTTCGCTAATGCGGCCACGTGTCCTTTTACCTAGTGAAAACGGGAGTGAATTCTTGTGGAAGTAGTTGTATTAATATAATTTGTCATCAACGGTTTGCTGGTAAGCTTCCTACTATAAGGAAATTCTTCAGTTACACAGCTATTTTCCTTGTAACCCAATTTTTAAATAACTCATTTTTATATGACGCACCAGAACTAGAAATCCCACAAGACAACCCACCATAGCTGACTCAGTACTCAAAAACGCCAGCATACTTACCAAAGCCTTTTGCGTTCAGTCTTCTGTGAACTAAAAGCCCACATCTGACAGAAAAGACTGTGCATTACATACATGCTTTTTTTTTTTTTTTTTTAAATATAGACACTGTACATGGGACACAGCTGGCCTTTAACAAAGACTGGACATTGTAAAAATGAAGTTACAAGTATTATGTTTAATTCTACACTTAATTCTCTGCTAAAAATACAGAATTGAAGTGAGATGAAAAGAGATTCCACCATCTGACTTGCAGTCTAACAAATTACTGAAGTGTATTTGGAAGGAGTTACTTGAAAAAAAATAAAAAAAATTAAAACAATCCTTCCTTCTTATGAGGGTCAGCGACGGCCGGACCATCACGCTCAGCTCACATGCTAATTTACCCCCACATTACCACCGATGCTCAATGCTTTCAAACCTGCGTAAGACGGCTGTCACGTAACTCAAACCCCCGCTCCTCTGGGCAGAGAGGGTTGCCCTTGACATGAAAATACAACGCAATTAACAGTGGATTAAACTGATACAGCAGCACGTTTTTTTGATGCGATTTCTGTTTCTACACCCTTAGATACAGGAACTCTGAACCTTAATCCATGGTTGAGTAAAAACACTCCGTATACCAAACTGCTGTACAGTTACGACAACTTCGAAATATGATAATTTCAGAACCTTTTTCAAAGAAATGACTTATAAATTAGCTGATTTATACATATAAACAAGTTCATTGTGCCCAGAAGTAGTAAGTTTTCCTAACGTTCTTTTATTAAAAAAAAAAAAAGAGCCAGACATTGCCCTGATGCTCTTTATCGTTATAAAGTAGACTGAAGTATCAAGTGAACTACATATGAGCAAAGAACTCCAACTGATGCAGAGTTTAAAACTAGGTTTACAATTTCCTATTTTATTGGCATGGATGTATTTCTAAACTTAAAAACCCTTCTGGCAAGTTATCTCAATTTCTTATGACAAAATTTCTCACAACACACAAATATTTACAACATATACATATTTTTTCAGTCTTTTACAACTGGTTCTTAAAAGACAAACATTTTATAGGTTACCACAGAACAAAAGCTGTGACTTAGTTGTTTTTAATTTCATAAAACTATCATAAGTTAAAGTGAATAGATTTTCTTTAAATTCCTTGTAGCATTTTACAAGTGCAACAGAAAAATATGAAGAACCAATTCAGGATAGCTGCAGTTCATTGGATAAATGTTGCCCGTTGTAATCACATTATTTCACAGCAAATTCTTGAAAAAATAAGCACCAATCATTCTTGCAAAGAACAATTTTATCTAAAAGTATTGAAAAGTGTTAAATACAAGGTGTTTAATTTACATAACAAGCAATAAATACACCATATCCAAACTTTTATTCTGCATACTGCTACCCTTGTACATATAATGTACTAAAAAGTCAGCAAATTGTCAACACCTTTTAATTTTTTTTCTTTTTTTTAAAGAAATCAATTTGACTTCCAACCAACGGTTTGCTACTATAACAAAGGCCACAAACAGTACGTCTGGGACAGCATACAGTGTTAAAACTGACAAACTCCAAGGGGAAAAAAACATCTAGCAAATAAATTGAAAAGCTGTAGTTCATTGCTGGTGATATTAACATATACTAGAAAACCTTAAATATGCTGCTACTATGATTTTTTTAAATTGTTTAGTCAAATATTGTAAGAGCGAACTAATGCTCTTACAGATCAAAAATAATTGTGTAGCCACACTGTATTCTCATTGTCCTGCATGGAAAGATTTGATGCAATTTCATAACTTTGCTTGAGCCTTTATTTTACAACAGAGCATTACCTCTTACTCTAACTCAGAATTGCACATAAGAAGGCTATTAAAAAGTACAATAAAAATCTGCACAAATCAGACTTAAGAAGAGTCAGTATGCTGTACACTTTCTACAATATTATGTTGATAGGTGAATAAACAATAAAGAAGTGCTGCCACTAAGTTTTTCAGAAAGTTCTTCAGTTGAGGAATAATCAAATGGAATTTTTATTGTTTTGTTGTTGTTGTTTGTTTGTTTGTTTGTTTTTTAATTTTTTTAATTTTTATTTTTTAAAAATGACATCCAGGTCAGTTTAAGACCTATAAGCTTATGCATTGAGCCTTAAAGACTGATCTTCTCTCCTCCTGGAAGAAATATCAATATCTATCGAATCCTTGCCAACAATGAGCCTTAATCTCTTTGCTGGAGGAAGAGGAATAAAGTCATCAAATTCATCATCATAATCATCTTCCTCTTCATCATCCTCCTCTGATGAAGATTCATCTGCTGTTTCCTCCTCATACTGAGCATAATCATCTACTTCCATTCTCGACTCCAAAAGGGAGAGAGTTTCACTACAACACACACCATTTTCATGAAGGTCCTCAGGGTATGTCCCTCTGTTTTCTTCCTCTCGTTTTAGCTGTATTTTTAATTTTGTTGAACTATTGCCTGATCCTGAGTTAAACCCATTATTTAGCTTTGCTACATATAAATTATTATCCTTTTCATGGTCTTTACTTAATTTGATGCTTATTTTTGAAGAATTCATTCCATCATTTTCTTGGTCATTCGCCTTGCTACTGCTATCGTGGCGTCTACGAAGAGTCAGTTTCGGGATCCCAGAGCTATTTTCAAGGATTAGTTGTGCATCATACCTTGTGATTCGTCTTTTCTTTTTACTTTTTGCAGTTCTAAAGCTGTCCTTTGCTTTAAAATTGTCAGATGTTACAACAGAGCAGCCACCAGATCCAGGGATACAGTCTTTATAGCCAACAGGTGTGTCTACCACATTATTCCTCTCTCCATGTTCTGAATGAGAACTGATCAAATCTGGTACTTCATCCTTCACAGGTGTATTGTGCATACTATCAGTTTCATCTATTTTTGCAGGTGGTTTCACCAGTTTTCCTTGTCGAGACTTCTTTTTTGACATGCCTGCATCATTTTTCTGGCACCTAATCTCTCCTTTATGAGATGTTCCATGAGCCAAGTCATTTTCACTTGTCACATGAGACTGCTGCTCTAAAACGTCCGATCGCGTTCCGGTCAAGTTATTCTTATAGCTATCCAATGTATTTGGTTCAAGCTTTACGTCAGAGGTCTCCTTCAAATTCATCCTTGTTCTCATTGACCTCCTTGTTATGTATGTGCAGGGTGGTATATCACCATGCTCATGAGCACCTTTCACAGAATTCAGTTTATACTCTCTTGCTGCATGCCTTGTTAAGCATCCACTAGAGACTGCAACTTTGACTGGTCCCTCTAATTCTTTATCCTTTTTAATGGGCAAGTTTTTATATAAAACTACTTTAGGCTCTTTGAGAACTAAATTTCCCATTTCGAGCTTTCTAGAAGCATTCTTTTGCTCTGGCCTTTTGCACTGATTTCTCAGCTTAATCTTCGAAAGTAAAGGCTTTGCAGGCTTTTTCAGTCTCTTTGGTACCCTGGAATTATTTATATGAGTTAGTTTAGATGAGGTAGAATTTGATGATGCTGGAATTCTTGATATAGACTGTCTTGTTAATGTTCTATTTTTGCCATTCTTTTTTACACCAATTGAAGATTTTCTGTTAGCTGCAAAAAAAAAAAAAAAAAAGCATTTGGGACACTGATTTAACCTGAGGTTCCCACTTCCCAAACACTGTAGTTATTTCATTTATTTTTAACAGCTTTAATCAAAATCTGTCAAACAGGCTAGACAGTATGCAGTATAGAGAAAGACTGGTTAAATTGCAACTCAGACATGAAAGGTTTGTCAAAGATGTCCAAAGTACATCTAAATTCCAGGTATACTTCCCTCATTGCCTCCAATATATCAAATTTAGTGTTTTTTTTTCTTTTCTTTTTTTTTTTTTTTAAACCCAATTTCTTCTTCTACTGACTTTTCCACAAATTCATCCTGCATTAACCTCAGTATTTACCGAGCATTATTCCAGCAAAAGCTGATGATCAGCAGGCTCTTGTATTAACCCCAGGATTTCTTCCGCAGGGGGGGACACACAAAAAAGCCTTAACTACTGTAATGGTTTCATTTTGAAATATCCAGTTGTCTGTCTCCTGTCACTTACTGTGATAAGCAAGAGAGATCTGCCTGCCCAAGCAAAGCTGCAACTCTAAAACTTTGTAATTAGAGACCATACCACTGGGAAAAGTTTTGCTTTTTTGTTTGTTTTTTCTAAATTTCACAGCAGCAAATAGGAAAAAGATGGAACCAAAATATTTGAAATGACTCAAAACCTGTTAGTTAAGTCAAAGTTGAAATTATTTATACATAAATTATTTACACCTTGCCTATACTGTGTGTGTGGGGGAAAAAAAAAAAAAAAAAGACAGTCACTGCTCCATGAGGAGAAGTCTCTTAAGAGCATCGCAAACAAAAATCCCTTCCAGCTTCTTCTGAGATTACTAACTGTGCACATTTACTTCAGAATAGGTACCTGAATTATCAGTCCTCGATGTGGAGAGGGAACAGCTGCCCAACTTAAAGCATCTCTAAAGGAAATGACTATTTGCTTTATAATCTCTACTAAGAGTATTTATGTAAAAACTGTTTTCCTACAGAATGTAGATGCCTCAAGCTCCATGAGTCTTCTTTCCCAAGCCGTACTACTGCATGTGATTATTTGCCATATTTTAAAAGTATGTACCTTATCAACAGAGCTCTTTAACTGACAAATTTAGAAATATGACACTAGCTATTAGCTATTGGTATACGTACAAGAAAACAAGAACATACAAACAAAACAAGAACACACTACCTTTCATCATAGAAAGGCTTAAGGAAAACTGTTAATTCGGTGCATAAATTACCTTCAGATTCCTGAATCAATTACAGTTCTAAAGCCCAGTATTTGAGGTACATCTTAACATTAAGACAGTAATTCCATCACAGTGAAAGTTTTTCATATTTTTATGAAACCTTTAGTCCCGCACTCCAAGTTTTCCCCTTGCTTACTTGCATTAGCTTTTTCCTGAGTGGTATCTGCATCAGTGTTAGAGCTGACAGACTGGCTGTCTGAATTTTTGCTGCTGTCACCCAACTTTTTGAGCCTGTTCAATCGTTTATCTGTCTCTCTCAGTCCATATTTACTATTAATCACAGGAGTAGGTGCTGGCAATCCCACTCTTGATTTAAAAGCACCAGTTCCGCGTCTACAAAGAAAAAGATGACAATATATTAGTAATTATTAGTATAAACTTAGAACTTTGTTTCATATATGTTAGCTTGAATCCTAGCGGTATTTGGATAAACAATACCAACAATCATTGAATTTTTTTAGCATTTGTGGGCTGTTTAAATAAGATATCTTCTTAGGTATCTCACTTCAGTAAGACATTCAGAAAAATCTTCCATTTATTTCTTGCAAGAAGAAAAACTGCAAAAATAGCTTTTCTCTTTCCCTATGTCTATTTTAGTATCTTTTCGTACTGAAATTATACAGGTGAAAATGAAATATAGTAGTTCAAACTACTACTTGAAATCAACTGAAGTAACAGTTTAAATGGACTATTTCTCCTACTCACAGCAGCCTAATTAAAAAAACCGCCAGCTCCAGTTACGATGCTTGTTACTGCATCAGTAAGAGTTATAAAGTGCACAAAATGGAATGTTTTCTTTTGGAACTGAAAGACTGACATTGGGTATCTACCATGAAAACAGCTGAGCAAGCTTGAACCACCCCACCCCCCTTTTTTTTTTAAAAAAAATAATCACAGAAAAGGATGGAGATTAAGAATTCCTGCACTTGCACTTCAACCACTACTTCCAGGTTCATTTTGGTACTCTTAATCATCCAGTAAGCTTGTACTTTGCAGAATTATTGAAGACAACTTCAGTTTGGATTCCAGTGTGTCACACTGGAAGAAAATCCACAGAACGTAACCAAAAGTAGATCAAAAAGAAATTGGAGAGCTCCACAAGGTTAAGTATTATTATTCAGACACAATACTTGTTCTCAAACTAATTGGTATTTCTTTGATATGGAACATTCTTTCAGTATTATTTTGAATTCCGCAAATTACATGCAGCTAAAAGAAGATACTAGGCTGAACTTAGCACAAGCTGCAGCCGCTTCAAATCAGAACAACAATGCCACAAATAACCATAACTGCCTTCGGACATGTCTTCTTTGGTGCCCAGTTATCTCAGTTAGATACCATGAGCAGTGTAAATGCACACATGTACATTTTCTTGGTGATGACTTTGGCAGGCTTGAAAATATTTGTACAGTGCTAACCTTCCCTCAGCTCCCAGACATATCCCACAGACTCTTAGAAGTCTAGCATTTTAATATTACAAATTAACAACCTTTACAGAATAGTCAAAATTGGATCACTTAAAAATTATTTTTTGTGATGTACAAATAGACAACTGACTTCTATACACATCTCCTTTTTCATAACACAGTCATCTATTAGACTGTTTTGTCAGTGCTGGTAAGGACTCATTTTCCCTTGCTCAGCTCCCCTAAACACAAGTCTCATATTTGACTTCTGTAACACAACCCTGTGACTGAAAAGTAGACTCTTGAAGTGAGAATTACACAAGTGGTAGCTTTAAAATATAACATTTTCATGTACTTAAAATCCACAGACAACAAGTTTGTGAAAATATTCTGACACATGAAATTGGTCTGTCCTGAAAGTATGTCCATACTACATCAAAAGCGATAATCAAAGAAACTTGAGGAAAAAGAAAAAAGGAACGTATCACTCCAAGTAGCAACAAAAAAATTATCACGGTGCCCATTTATTCAATACTTAACAGCTGCCAGGACTGAAGCACATTTTCACTAGTAGCTCTCCAGATAAAATCTGAGACTGTACCCTTCACTTGGAATGACCTACCAACCTCATTTGAGCTTGGAGGCCCGCACCACCAGATCTTCCCTTCAACTGCAAGAATTGTTAGAGACCAAACGAGCTAGTAAAAATGAAGGTTGGATTATGAAACTATTTACACGGGTGTGCATTAAGCTATTTCTCAATATGGTTAATATTTTGTCCTTTGTAGGTTTCTTCTCTCTACAGTTAGCTCAAACTAACAGAATTGTTACAGGTTCTACATAGTTCCTCTTAGAACTAGGTGAAGCTGTCACAAAGGATGCTGAACCTTCAGGCTCACAGCAAGCAAAAGTTTCGATATGGCAGAAAACAACGATGAAATTCTTTCAACTTTCAACTGATTTTGCGAAGAAGCTAGGTTGGGACAACATGGGTGAAAAACAAATATAAACAAGTTTGCTGTTACAGTGCAATGGACAGATATAGGCAAGTGCTGTCCAAACCAGCAGACCTTTATGAATACTTAAACCTTGAAGTTCTAGTAAGGTAAGGTGGAAACTACTGTGCCTGTTTCCATCAGAAAAGGACTTCAGATCAACACAGAGAAGACTAACGAAATTTGCTAATTTCTAATAGAAAAAAAAAAAAGCTGCCATTAGGAGCCAGTTGCTAATGAGCTCGTAGCAGCTACAACTGCTTTTCCTTCCAATTCTACCTTATTCAGAAAAATACTTTGAACAATCTAGATTGCTTTTTGTTATTTTGGCTATTTCCAGCACAGAAAACTAGAAGAAAAACAGAATGCACGAGTTCTCGGAAACCATGATCATTCATTAACAATTTAAAAAAATATCATTATGATGAATAATCAGGAAGCAGCAATAAAGTGTCAAAAATTTGAGTCCTCATAATCAAGTGCCTACAGTTTCACAAAATATATCATGAATATGTCCAGTTCCTCTGGAAACTTATTTACATCAACACATACCGTTCACAGGTGTAACATTCGCAGTATTCATTGTTTTCCCCAAAAAAGCCATCTCCGTAGTAACAAGAGATTTCTTCTCCAGGTTCAATATCTCTTAGAGCTTTCACACATGCTGTATCTCTGCCAGTTGACACAAACTTGGGAAGAAGATGACAGGAAGGGGAGAAGAAAGAAAACAAAAAAGAGCCTAGTCATTAAGGTTGAACAGTATCTAAATAAGAAAAGAAGTAAAATAGCTGGGGAGGAAAAGGTGCAGGGACAAAGAAAAAAAAAGTGGGGTTCTTTATTTACTTTTAATTTCTTGCTTACCTTACAGTTAGGTCTGCAATCTGAAAAAGGTCCAAAAGATAAAGTCAATTAACTGTTGATAAGACCTGAAACATGAATAGTTGTAGATATCTAAAGTAAGGATTCACTCTGACTTCAATAAGTCTAGAATCTCAACTAAATACTGGGGGTCATATTAGTATTGCATAAAGGTATATATCAGGAGATATCCACTTTGATATAGTTTGGTTTCTGAGCTCTTCCCTATGCTACCACAAATTTTCAAACTCCCTCCTCTTTAAAGTTACAGGATTTATCTCAAATCCTACCCACTTTTCCTTCAGCATACAAATGCACCAGAGCCAGTGAAGCTTCTGTGTAAGAGTTCAAAGGAAGCACAAGGAGTTCACCTAAGACATACGTTATTGCTGACTACATTCATAAACTTTGCTACAGCAAGAATTCAGCGTAGACCCCAATATTCTCCACTAACTCAGCTGCCAGCTCCAAAGTCTCTGTGAAGGAAGAAGGCATCACTTTCCACAGCCTCCTTTGAGTTTCCCAGTTCATAGCCAAATTAGCTCTGATTTTGGAAATTCCCAACAGAGTTTTGTCCTACGCTAATGCTCTATGCCAGACCCCGACATTTTCTCTAAAGTCCTGTGTCGTTTAGCTCACGTGTAGTAACACCTCTGAAGAGAATTGCTTGTGTCATTTAACATAGCTCCTGTACTTGTTACTCACCATGATTGATAAATGCAGCAGGACCAAGCCACAGTTGTGCACAGTTTTTCCGTGTGGAATACATTACACTAAAGTCATTTTCCCCATGTCTCAGCAGCATGTTTTCTTCCATTTCCGATAGTTCAGCAATACAGCCAACAAGTAACTCTATTTTATCATTCCGTTTCCTTTAGTGTAAAAAGTAGTAAAAATAAGAATACACATACCAAAAATTACAAAGTATAATAGCGTGGTATTTCTTCACAAAAACAAAAGCTGTCAATAATTAGGCTACGTAGACTTTTTCATCTGTATGAAACAAATGTTATTATGCCACTATACAGAATCAATTGCATCAATTCTGACAGATATTACCTTTGTTTCTACAGTCTCCTGAAGATGCAAGCAAGAAACTGCAAGAGGTGATTACTTCAGCTTCTACAGCTGTTCAAACTAAAATGAAGATTTTTTTCATTTTTACTTATTCCGTCAAGCCAATCCTTTTAAGTGCAAAATTCTCCTTTTATAGAGACTGCTCAGCACTCTTATCAGTATTACATCCAAACAATTTTCCAGCTATTGACAGGGTTTTGAATCAGGCCTCCTGTTTCTCTCTCTCAGAAGGTCAGTCAAGATTTTGAGCACAAAAAGTTGATTCGTTTTCAACACACCTAAATACAAAGCTTCCACCCCAAAGAATCAGGGAGGGGAGAATTCAAACAAACAAAAACAAAATACTGATCATACCATGATTGTGGAACTTCCAGCTACAGTCACGAGATAGAAACTGGCCTCATCCTTCTTAAAGCTTGCTCTCCCACACGCTGAGGCCACAGCCCCACAGCAACAGCATACTTCTTTGGTATGCTGCCAGTGTAATGCCTAGCCACTCAACCCTACCCCACACACAACAGCATATCATCATCTCAGATGTGCTGTTATGAGCATGTACGGACACACAGCAAAGCAAATAGAAACGACTAGGGGAGGGAAGAGGTGAAGAAGGGAAAAGTTTATTTTAAAATCTTGATTAACTTGGGGATCTTCTAGTGCTGTCACTGGCATGTTTATCATGAAACTCAGATGTGAAAAAATGAGATGGGGAAAACGACATGGGTTCCATCTTTGCGCTTCCAAGAGCAATTTATCTTGCACAATCAAAATATGCAAATAATGCCCCTCAGTTTCACAATTGTGAAAAACTCATTTCCCCTGCAATTACCTGTTGTATAAGAAATCTCACATCATCTGAGTCTTTGCATTTGTTTCTCATAGGAGACCAATGACTAATGATTTGAGGAAAATAATTATCTGACAGAAAACAAGATAAACTTGTATACTGAAAACTGTATGGCTAAGTCCAGATACAATTTTTTTTTTGATCTTTCAAAATATTTGGCAGAAATAGAATGCAACAGTAAGCTGTATTACTTACCATTCTTTCGTTGCAACTATTTTGGCTCCATTTTGCTCAGAAGAATACCGATTACAAGGCAGTATCTCAAACCCACTGTCAGTTGCAAACATTCGTAAATAAATAAATACCTGCAAAGAAAGAAAAATACTATTCTGTTAAAAGCGAACAAAAGCAGTGAGAAAATCTTAATATAAAATAATGAAAAACACAAGAAATATATTGCAAAGGAATGCTGTTTGCTGAAATGCACATGTTTCTGGTTGTAAGTTTTACCTATACATGTTATGTTAACCTTATTTCTTCAAAGTGACTTGAAAGAATCCTCATGTGGATAATGTGACTATCCAAAGAGTTTTAAAGAGTTAAAGATGCCTTGACTGGTATGAAATTGTCCCAGGTAATAAGAATGGATAATTTCTTAAAGTCACTGAGTATTTGCATTCAAGGATTCTTCTCAGGTCTTTAAGAACCACTGAGACCTAACAATCTTGTAAAGTCCAGTTTTATTCTTTCCAGTTCTGAAAGAGGTATTACTTCCATGAGAAGTCTATCTACCGAATTCAGGGACTGGTGGATCAGTTCAAGTTTTCAAGTTGTTTCTTTTGGTGGCTTTAGTTAAAAGTGAGGTTTTATTACTCAAAAAACATTTTCGGAAAGCAGAATTTGCTGTCTACTTTCTTCTATACTACTAGATTTGATCCATTTTAGAATAGGAGAAGGCCAAATTCCTTTTGGTTGTATGTGCAAACAATGTATTCATTCTTGAAGGAGCTCTTTTTTAAAGTAAAACAATACTACAATTTCTTTGCAACTTTGAGTGTCAGTGACCTTTACGCTACACACAAAATGGATTTGGGGCTGTTAGAAGTGGAGGAAGAGGACTAATATTCCCACATAAAGCCTCTATACCCATTACAGCTGAGGTATTTTGAGGTACCAAGGCTTCTCTCTTTTCCTTCATCTTTCTTTGACCCACAATTTGATTTACAGTAGCTGTATATTAAACAAACAAACAAAACCACACACAATGAAAACAAACCAAAAAAACAAACAAAAAAAAACACCCAACACAGCAACAGTGACAAAAAGAAGCCCTCGAAATTCTTGTCTCCCAGCAGGACTTCTCTCTTCTGCTTAGGACTTAAGCCGCAGAAGATGCAAATGTGTTTTCCTTTCTACATGTCTATTAAATAAAAGGCAAAAGAAAGTTAGCGCCCCCCTCCACCTCCCCCTTCTCAAGTTTTCTGAGTTCTAAAAAAAAACAAAAGGAATTTCATGTTAAAAAGCAATCAACCAAGTAACATATAACAGAGCAGCGGATTACTTCCCTTTACTACTGCTACATTCCTAAGAAACTTTTACATTTTCTTAGCCTTTCAACCATCTGAAAAAGCACATTAATTACAAATACACCTACATGTTCCTTGAACAACCTTTCCTGCATTTTGTTCTTGTTAAGAAAATAGTGCCGGGCCCAGTCACCTGACGTCAAGGACTTGAAGGCTTTTTCTAAGTGCTCATCTTTCTTAAAACGTTCAATCACCTCTTTTAGTTCTTCTTGCCTTCCTTTTATAGGTCGAAATCTGAAATAAAGAATAAAGCTATTCCAGTTCACTGTTATTCATTCTCGATTATTGCTCACAGTAACTCAGAGCACGAAGATCTTTTGCTAGCCAGATGAATATTTAACTCCTAGCATAACGAAACTGACCATTATACAATCAAAACACAGACCCTCATTTCCTGAGAAAAAAAAAGGTAAGGTAAAACCAAGAATACTCCTGGAATCTTTAAAACCCTTCATTATGCTGAGAGGCACAATTTATTTATAAAACAAATTGCTGATATGATTAAACAAGAGAGTAACATCTCACTATTTTCAACACATATCATTTGGAAAAAAAGCAGCTAAAGAACTAGTATAACAAAAGCGTCTCCGTCCTAAATTTCCTAATCAATTTACTATCACTAAAAGCACATGTACAAAAAAATCCAGAAAATTAACTGGATTGCCGTAAGTTTCCTAGTAACAC
>VXAL01017350.1:445565-456128 GCA_013399475.1 Chauna torquata
TTAAGCTCACCTCAACACACGAACTACATTACTAATGTTTATATGGCTTTGCCACACTGAAACAGAAGATACCCAAACATAAGCTGTAAACCTTCACTTCTACTACAAGCATATATTCAGGTACTGGCATCTGATATTTTGAAACTGGTTTAGTGTTTTTATATTCACTTCCCCGCCACTCCCCCTCACCCCATCTCCCCTCAGAGTTACATGGCAACAGTAAATCTCTGGAGTTCCAGAAAGACTACATCTTACTAGACGGAATGAATCCAAGCTACATGGCTACAATAATAAGCAGAAGTCATCGCTGCACCAAAAGACAAACAAGAACTACGCTGATACCTTTACTTTAATTCATTGCAATGATAGAAACTCTCTCAATAGGACATTAAGAAAGAGTCAAGAAGATGAGTTTCTGGAAGAAGTTGTAAGCCTCACCTAAGTATTTCCCATAGTGCTCCAAGATTATTAACTACTGTCCTTGAAGACTGCCTGTAACTGTTCTCCAAGTCTGAGAAAGGAAGAAATACATGATGATAGCCTTTGTGTAGTCTTTTGTTTCAAATTAGTAATTCAAAAAGTATTTTACATGTTGAAAACATATCAGCAGAAAACATCACATTTACAAAAGCAGCTTCTCCAACTATTGTACAATATATGATTTCCTTAGCAAAAAGCAAAAGAATTAGCTACTTGTGTGCAGTTGTAGACTACCACTCATGCAACAAAACAAAACCAGGGCTTTTGAGCATATATATTTAGCTCAATTCACTGTTGGAAATACAAAGATACTATGACAACTGAGTATCTACCTAGACATTGTTTTGGGCACCAATAGCATGGAGAGAACAGGAAGAATGCCAGGACTCGTCTTAAAAGATGGCTGTTGCACTCTCTACTGAAAAAGAAAAATCTCTTTGGAGCAAGTCTTTACAGTTATTAGGACCACACAGCTGCAATTTCACGTGCAACTCGTGCTGTCAGGTTATACCAGCAACCATTTATGTTACATGACACCACCAATTAATCTTGCAGTCATTTTTGAAGTGATCAGCTTGTTACACACACATACACAAAGTCTACTTAACTGATGCTCTGGTTATGTGCCTGTGCTGCACAGGGAAACTATTCTTCTTTTAAAATATCCACAGCAACAGTTTGAAGGGTTGACAAGCCTGTTTCCCATGATGTGCTGCCTGGAAACCCCAGCTCAGATCCAGGTCCCCTATTTCTTTGTACAATAATAAGCACACAACTCCTGTCCTTAGAAACTTCTTTACGTACAGCTTCTTCATTAAGCTAGCAATGCAGATCTTGTATACAAACAAAGGCTTAACAGATAATAGGATACACTTACAATTGGTGGTATGTCTGCAAAACAGGAAGAAGCATGCAACAACTAACCCACAAGTCCACCCTGAATTTAGGCCAGAAGTATTCAGACAGGTGCAGAACAGTGCAAAAGTATGCGCAATTCTGGTAAGCAGGTTCCAAGTGTGCACCTTGTATATACAGACACATCCGAGTAGCATTTCTTCAGCATGGATCTGCAAGTACTTGCAATCAAGTGGCACCAACACCGGAGTGCTCAAGAAGTAAATCTTTCTTGAGATGTTGTGAGAGTAGAGAAAAAAAAGTCCCTGGCCCACAAAATAAACAGAAAATACACTGAACTCCCCAAACACTAACTCTTGTCTTTGAAACATTATTTCAAATGACTAAAGGTTTAAAACTTCGGATTAGTTAACTGTTTAAGCTAGAAAACAGTGTCTGCTAACATTCTGTCCTACAGCAGAAACCGTCGTTAACGCTAATAGGAAGACCTGCAATAGCGTTACAAAACCATGCTGCTACAGAGCTCTAACGTCCAGTCTCAAACGCAGCACCATTTTAAAGGCTGAATCCACTCATAAATTGTCATTTTTTCAGACTTTTGTAAACATGCAGGAAATTCCATAGTTATCATCTTAACTGACGTAATCAGAGGACCAATTCTTTTCTAGAAAAATAAAGACAAGTTACCTAGTATTCATTTTGTGTGTCTGAAAACCTAAATAGGGATCAAGAACCAAACTAGTTGCTAGGTCATCGTTTTCACACAGTTCCTTGGCAGACATTCCAGAGGAAGGCACATAACGACTTTGACCCTCAAATCCTGAAGCACCGCTACCTGCAAATAAGAAAGCATAAACCAGATATCATTTATGGAATGTTCTAAAACCCAGCTATGTGGGGGGGTGGGGAGAGAGCTGATGCAGGTTGGATCAACAACAAAAACCCCAAACACACACACGCACACACACACACAGCAAGATGACGAAATATCTAAAGAAGCAGGACCACAGTTAAATTTTTCACTCTTGCTTTTGCTGGTTAATGTAGCTGACAATGGAGAGAGTGTTTTAAAATATATTTTATGGGCGTCTTCAATTTCAGTTTCCTGCTCTCACCACCTCCTCATATAGAAGCATCTTTCCAGAGTACAAAACCCAGTCATACCTGACTCTGAAGTTTCAGAGCTATAAATGTGACAAAGCCACGAAAATTTAAACCTGATTGTCCTAAAATCTGAATCAAGAGTTTACTCCAAATCTATATTTTGTTCTTCACCCCAAGTCAATAGCAAAAATAAAAATCCATGTTCCTTAAAACAGTTTCATAACTGCTATTGATACATGGGACTTCACTGAAAATGGGGTTTACCTCTACACGCACATTTACTAAAAGTTGGGCTAGTAACTCAAATCCTGTTATCTACTTCCAATCACACTAGCTCTCAGCTAGTGCCAATCATGTATTTTGCACATGAACAGTTCAAAATTAATATAAAGAACAATTACTCTCATTTAACTTTTAAACTGAACTGAAGATCTGTATTCCTGAAATGAGTTACTACAAATACAAACACATTTAAACCTTCTGATGACAGCTACACGCTGAATGCACGCCTCCTTTGTGAACTAAGACATGATAGAAGCCTGACTTTGCAAGTTGACAGATGAACCACAAACAACACTAAACTGCAGAAATATGTACATACATCTGCTTGATCTTCTCTCAACTCCATTTTTGCCAGTCTTCGGATTCTCCTTTCCTGCATGCTGCAATTTGGTCTGATTCTGCGCGTGGTCATTAGACGACTTGCTTCCACTTCTCCTGCCATTCACCACCATGTTCTTGGATTCTCCCAGCCACTTCATTCCCACAGACAACCTGACCCAGTTGCATTTAGTCACTTTTCAAAAGGCTTGGAGAAGTGGATGAATAATTTCAGTTCCAATTCCTACTGGAAGAAAAAGATAAACATAATTAGAACTTACTGGGAAACCTGTTTCCAAGACACAGCTTTTAACAACAACAACAACAACAACAACAGATGGTGATCTGCATTTGCATTAGGAAAAAGGAAAAGTAGTTCATTAGCGCTAGTACAGGGAACTGTCGCAAACACAGATACACACCGATGAACTACCGTCCTACAACTTACGACCACATCTGGAAGCAAAGCAGAATTCTAAAGCTGATAAATTATTAAGGGCAGCATCTACACAGAGATACCCCCCCATGTAATTACATAGATGTGCACACACATACACGCAAATACACACGCAGCTGTGTGACCCCAAAAATGCAGTACTGTTACATATATACACAACTAAGATTATATTTCCTAATAAATATAATGTAACCTGTTTTGAACTCTTCAGCTAAGAATGACATTATGCCAACGTCCTCCAAAAAGTAACGAAGACGAGTGAGATATAAAAAAACACAGAAAACTGACAGCATTTTTGGAATAGAGCTGGGGGAAAGATGTTAAATCCTCATTTAAAGATCAGACTTCAAAAAACCCTCAGTGATGATCTAGAGGACACAGACTATTTTAGTTACTGGTCCATGTAACAAAAAAAACCAACCACGAGACATGTGGCTCAACGGGCCAGCAATACGTGGGGTCACAAGTAAAGCCTTAAACTTAAAGCATATAAACGGCCAGCACAGCACATACTCGTTTTTGCCTGCAGTCTGAATGCCTTTTGCGTAAATAATTATCATACAGGAAAGCTACTAATGCTTTTGTACATGGTTGTGTCTCACTCTCTGTAACTTGCAGAAAAAAAGCCTAACACTGATCTGCACAATTCTACAACTGCATTTATGCATTTGATTCATCTACTTGGCTTTCATTCGATCCATTTACTTGGTTTTTGTTCATTCTCTGCAGCTCTGTCATAAAGAAATTGTGCCTTTTCTTGTTATTAAAAGACAGCTTGAGCAGAGCATTAATGCTGTGTTTATATCCAGCATATGTTATCAGGTAACACGCACTTCAATCCGGCGGAAGAAATTCATAACAAACCAACAAACGTTTTGAAATAGCATCTCCTGTAGCAGCTCTGTTTTTAATCAGTTAAGCCTAGCACAACACTGGATTTCTATGTCTTCAAGCTCCTTAAAACCAGAAATATTTACGGTCACAACAAAAGTAACTAAAAGTCACTTACAAAGATTCAGTAAATTGAGGCATTAGACAGTGGAGACAAGCAGATGTACTACCTGGAATATCTCCCTAGAACTACCATTCGGAGAGCTACGTGTTTTAGGACCTTTTACAAATTGTCACAGAGGAATAATAAGATTATTAACCAAGTGTATTAGAAGTACACTGAGGAAAAAACGGCTGAGCTGCTGCCTCAATATAGGGGAGAACTGAGAAAGTTTCAGTGGACAAGGAATCCTCTTGCTGCCAGTGATAGAAGGAATTGGCTTTGACCTCAAGATTAAAAACAAAAACGTTTCAAGCGTCTGTTCTACTGGACCAGCAGGCTTCAATGCTCCACAGAACAGAGCTGGATCTGAACAGTCTGACAACCAGAACGCAAAAGTTGTTCTGCATATTGACAACACTCTTCAGCAAGTTACCAGATATAACCTTCAGAAAGCAAACCAAAGACTTAAAACTTGCCAGGAAAAGCCCTACTCATTGCCTTCAGCTATATGTAGAACCAGGTATTTTTACACGGTCCCACCAAAAACAAACCTTGGAAATCTTTGCAGCCAAGCCTGTATTAGACAACACTAAAAGCTTTAGATTTTTTTGCCCCCTTTTTTCCCCCTCCTTCATAGCGCTTGTCTGATTACATGTATTTAAAAAGGAAAAAAAAAAAAACCAAACCTTTTCTTGCCACCTGAACTTCTTTCAGAAGACAGCTACTCTGCGTAGATCTGCACGGACAGACTGTCAAGATAAACTGACTCTTAAATTTCACTCTTCCCGCTTCTCAGCCAATTTATGTCACAGGTCTGTACATGCCAATTAAACCCTGCTGCCCCCTTTCAGTAACGGTGCTAATAAAGAGCATTAAAACAAACTGCTTCAAGACTTCCACCAAATTCAGTCCCGGTGCTTGTAGCCCAGGGCTGAACCACGCTGTGGCGGTGTGCGACAACTCAGGAGCAGCACAGGTGCACGAAACCCACCAGGGAGCCCCCCTGCAGACGAACACTGGCATGCAACCATTCGGAGGAGACACTCGAGCTCGGCGCGGCAGCGTGTCCGACAGCTAGCACATATGATAGCCACACTTTTGCTGGAAAAAAGTGCTCTCTGCGTGAAGAAGGGAACCGACCTTTCATGATTAAGCCCAGCTTTGGGAGTTGGGTGACTACTACCTGTACCAAGACACTTCTGTCTAACAAATACAAAAACGGCAAAGGAAGGTATGATAGCAAAGGTACGAAGGAACATTGCCACAGAAGAACACTCAAACCACACTAAGCATTAGGAAAAATAAATATTTGCTTTTGCTGCAAAATGTATTGATAGAGATGAGGACAGAAGTCTTCCCCACAGCAAAACCGAAAAAGTAACTCACTTAGTGAAGCCTAGAAAAATTCCCATGGAAAACCATCATTTATTTGAGCCGAGCAGCCTGGTAGGCAGGGAAACTTCTGTCTCCACCTAGTGCTGCCTCTTAGTTTCTAATACTGGCCAAACGAAGAACTTCAAGAATGCAGACGTGCTTCTTCTGCCTCTGTTCCCCTCCTACCGACACACAAATGCAGCTCTCAAGAGATGGCATCAACAGCCAGGCCCAACAGAGAGGACAGGACTCCTTCCACAGCGGGTACCACAGCTCCTAATGCCCACAGATAACCTAGAAGAGAGCAAGCGATGTCCCACTGACCACCACCACGCGACCCTTTAACACAGCTTCGGACGTGACTTGCCTCCCACCGCTCAGCATTTCCCACACCAGACTCACGCTGACGATCCCTTCAGGAAGGGAGGGAGAGGAAGAGACGAACTCCATCTGTCCTGCTATGCAAGAAAATTGTTCTGCTGGGAATTTACGCGCATCTCCCACACCTACAAACTCCTGTTAAAAGGCTTTGCCACCAAACAACAGTACGCCGTGCACGGATCACTCCTGACTACAGACTTATCCGTACTTTTAAGTTCACCAGCACAATTCCAGCTTCCAAGGGGCATGACTTCAGTGTAAGCATCCACACCGCCGCTTTATCCCTTTACTACTTATACCACTACTCTTTACAATTACACTGCTTTTTGCAATTCCCCTGCTGCAGTTTTTTGATGCATATTTCCTCAAACTTCAAAATACAGCTCAGCTGCATTCCGTGCCTCTCACCGAGCAATTCAGCGTTTCATTAAAACTGTACTCTCAAAACGAAAACTCCATTTCATTTACCTGCTGTTAAATCTATTAAACCCATCAACACGTTTTCTGAGCGTTGTTTTGTTTCAGCAGCACTGGGGAGCACCGATCAACAACTGCAGCGCAAACACAAAAAACACCGTCACTGCCTAACAGAGCCTCACACAGCCAGGTTTATCCAGAAGCGTCTCCTAGACCGATTGAAGAGAACTGTTCAGATTTTATTACACACGGAAAGCCTAAGTCCCTTTACACCAGAAAATGTAGCAAATCTCTGTAAGTTTGAGTAAAGTAACTCTACGGCTGTTAAAACAGACTTCAAAAGCTGCCTGATCCTCCCAAGTTACGGGCTCTCACCTGTGAAATCTATCAATTCAATGAAGTCTTGTTGTGAGGGGAAAGAAAAACAAACGAACAGCAAAGCTGCACAAAAACCAATCAATAAACCCTACACCATGCAAGCACGTGTATCAGTAACCATAAGAAATTCAAGTACCGTTTACTTTAGTCTTCCGTAACACACTTTTTGCATATCAATATTTATTATTTAAAGGGCAGGGACAGCTCCTAACCCGAACCAGTGGATTTGGTTCATCCCTCCCCAGCGTACAGGCAAACACACGAGGATCGCGAGGTTTCCTAACAGGCAGGCTCATCCTCCCCTCCAGTACACAGGCAGGCAAAGTAAACTCAGACATCTAACCCAGTAATTTTTTAATTTAATTACAGCTGCAAAAAGTCTTCCTCAACAAGACAGTAGCCTAAAGCAAATGCAGGACAAAACCAACACAAAACAAAAAGACCCATTGACCACATCCTCTGCTTTTCTGGACAAATCGATGATATCAAGAGAAAAGAGATGTTTCATTACCGGTAGCTCTAAAAGAGGAACAGACCTTCGAATTTGGGAAGCAAAGCAAAAGCATGCAGTCAGCCTTTCTACAGGACCACCAGGTTGTAGATGATTTCATGCAACCACCCCCTCTGGGCGACAAAAGATACGCACTACTAAAAAGCGCTCAAGTTTTTGAGAACACGAGACAAAGCCTCTGAGCAAAATCAAAGCTGAGTAAAAACCTGCACAGCTTTAAGTAGTTATTAAAACTTTCCTCAACCTTCTTTCAGTTACGACTTCTGACGGGTCAGACGACTACCGACCAGCAGCAGAACGGGAGGCACTGAGCGCTTCTGGCTCACTAAAGGTGTGAAGCCAACGCACGGCGTCGCTTCAAACAGGACCGTCAAGTCACACGTCACACCACAAATTCCTATCAGCGACAGCGAACCAAAGCAAAACCAGGCACGGAGCAGAGGTCTCTGCAACCACAGAAGGCCACAAAAAAAAGAAGAGCTCTGGGAGTTTATTTTCCCATAATCTCTGGAGCCAAAGTTGGATCTTAAAGAAAGATCACGCGGTCCCAAAGGGCACGGGAGATTCTAGAGTTGAGGCTGCAATTTCTCGACGGTGTAACAGCCACCGGGCAGGGTCTGCCGCAGCCCCAGCCCGGCAGCCGCTTACTTCAGCCACTTTTGATTTGTTTGTTGTGGGACGAACTGGTTCAGTGAATTAAGAAGGAACATCTGCTTTGTCTGTAGTATTTCTTTTCAATGAGTTAGCGCTCGGAATTAGCTCAGTGCAGCATCGGACGCGGATTAGTAACGGCACGCCGGAGGCCCTAGGACTGTGCTAAACTCACTCAGGACAACTCGACGGCAGCGGAACCGCGGCCCCAGGAGGTGGGTTTGCTGTAGCACCCACGGGTTGAAAGCTGGGCTCCAGTCCCTCCCCAGGAGCCCCGTCGGCACCTTCCCACCTCCTCTTGTGCCAGTTCTTTCGCAGCCGCATGATTTTTGCATATCAATTTGGAAGCTAACCCACTTACAACGCAGGCACAGAAGCAACAGTGTGCCGGTATAAACGAGCAGCAGAGAGGGAATGAATGTACAGCAGGGCTTAAGCAGCTCCTGCTCCTTCTCCCCCACGGTGCCGTCTCAGGGTGAACCCGAACGAACGGCTGAGGCAGGCCAACAGCAGAGCACCCTACAGGGCTGTGCAACTCCCCCAGCTCCCTGCAGCAACTCCGCTGTTCGGCGGACCTTTCGCAGAGACAATCCAGCGACCCGCGGCTTCTCAGAGAGGGAGAACCTCCTTCCAGCCCTGGCCAACTCACACAGACATTTTACCAGCTCTGGTGCGCAGCGACCTCTCCATAACCCAATTTAACCTCATTAACCCAATGAGGGGGGGGAGCAGGTAATTTTCTGCTGGCTTTATGAGCTGAACACATTAACAAGGGCTCCAGTGGGCGCTAGAACGAGAGGACACAGCGCTGGAGAGGCAGCAGCAGGACCGCGGAAAGAGGGAGGGAAGCGTCAGCTGCTGGAACAGCTCAGCTCCGCGATTCGCACGGGGTCACCCAGAACCTCGCCGCTCGGGGCAGCCCCACGAGCTGGCTGGCACGAGCAGCACTGCAGCCCAGGGAACGCTGCAGACCAGCCTGACGCCGAAAGCAGCCGGGCTGCCCCCTCACCTGCTCGTGCCCACTTCCACGCCGCCTCTCCCTTTGCGCGAGCAGAACAACTGTGGAGCTGAGCGGCGACCGGGAACGGCTGAACCTCACCGGCTTGAGCTGCTCGCGGAACAGGAGGATGGTATGGGAGGCGTGGAGACAAAGTTTGGGAAGTGGTCAGCAGCACTTCAGCTGGTACTGCTCGCAAACGCTCTGAATTGTCAAACCACAGCGCTGGCTTCACTGTTAAGCACAGGAGTATACCCTACGCTCACTGCGTTAATTTGGGCAACTGCCTGCTGCGTTAGAGCACGCTGCTGTTGGAAGCGAAGGGGATACTGGGAGCTGTAGTCCTGCAGCAGGACAGCGCTACCAGAGCGAAACTAACATCCAGAAGTCCTGTTCAGCGCTGTTATCAAGTGTACAAGGACACATCATCCCACTTCTCCATTCAATAGGCAATGCACAAAGTAATTACTTTAAACAAGTCCTATTTTCTACTTTGTCCACTCAGACGAGTATAAAGCAGAGATGGTTTCTGTGTTTCTATCTGGCTCTAGTAACAGAACAGCACAAAGGTAAACAAAAAAAATCCCAATTTTGAATCAAGTAAGCCTAAAATGCTTACTTAATCTTACTAAAATCTTACTACATTCCTCACACAGTGCTACTTCAATTCTTTAAGCCTTCTTTCATGCAAGACAAAAGTTCATTTTTAATGAAAACAAAAGAGGATGCTTCCGTAGCTACAGTGACAGGATTACGGAGAAAGAACACGGCTTCATGAGACTTGTTTACTCTGTAACAGCTTTTATCCTCGTTGATTAAAAGCTCCCACTATGCCTACGGTTACACACTCTAATCAGACTGCCATCTCATTTGTGCCGTCCCACACCGAATTTAACCCGACAGACAACTACACCAAGTTACGTGCTCAACGTTCCCCTATTGTCTGTGCTACAGTTCAACACGAGACCACCTACTGGCTCCCCGTTCCCTCGTTTCTACTTTTTCAGAGACTAACGTGTCGAAAATTACTTGACCTTTAAGTTTAAACCGCAGATCCCGGACAAAGGTGTCCTTTACCCCTTCCTTAAAAGCATATATCCCTCACAGGGGGGGAAAAATAATAAAAAAACCATAAAAATCAAGATGCCCGGCGTTCCGATCTAATTGCAGCAAGCTCAGAGCCCGGAACGGTCACCCACAGCGGGCCTTCAGACCGAAGCAGCAGCAGGAACAAAGAGGGGAACCGCTCCTGCCGCTCACGCCGAGCGCGGCCCCGCCACCAAGGGCTACGCCAGCAGCGGCTGCCCCCGCGCTGCCCACCCGCAGCCGGGCGGCAGCGGGCGGAAGGGGCGCGGGCCGGCAGC
>VXAL01017350.1:457573-541181 GCA_013399475.1 Chauna torquata
GGCTGCTCAGGGCCTCGGGGGGGCCGGCCCCGGGCCGGGGGCGGTGTTGGGGCGTCTACCGCCCTCAGGCGGGGCCGTGCTGCCCGCCCGCCCCGGGGGAGCCGCTGCGAGAGACAAAAGGTGGTTTCTGGGCTGGTCCGTGTGGTAAAAACTGCAGCGCGGAGAGCTGCGGACCTCGTGCCAGCACAGAACGTGCTTCCGTTCGGTGTTTAGTGAAGTGTGCTGGCGGGGGAGCTTGTTGGTGCGGAAGCTGCCAACCGTTGTCCGTCTGCGGGAGTTGGAAAACTCAAAGGCAAACGTGTTGTGCTCCGAGTGCAGGGGTTTTGTTATGTACTTAATATTTTGAGTTGCCTTTGGTGCTTCTTGGTGTGTGATACACCGGTTACAGTACAGCTGGTTCTCCAGTCTGTTTTGTAAGTTTAATAGGAGCTTTTTGGACTGTTTGAGTTCATTGTAAGTTACCACAGACGTTTGTGGAAAAGGCTTGCCACACAGCAACTTTCCTCTCAGCAGCTAGTCACCAGGATCGTCAATTCCTCAGTTGTCTCCTGTCCATAGTAGGAAAAAGTTTCAAAATAGCATTCAATTTCACATGGAACTGGGTTTAAATCTGATTTAATTACCCAAGCAATACAATATCTGGAAATGTCATGTATCCCAACAAACTGAATTTTAAGCCCACTAACCTTGCAATAATAGCAAGAAATTGCTTCTAAAGCTGAGACTTTGCAGGCCAAGTTGTTAAACCAGGTTAGTGTAGACTTTTATGCTTAAATCTTTCAGGGGTTTATAACTTACTTCAAAGGAGAATTGGTTATTAGTAGGACCACAAGCAGTGACACTGATAATAACAGCATTTGTATATTGTCTCATAGATGCATCAACCTGTTCCGTGTATTTATGGGAATGACTGCTTTCATCTCAGAAGTTCAGATACTGCTGGACTGGAAGATATCGGCTCTGATCCTAGCGGCAACAAGGGTTTGCCATGGTTCCAACGATGGATGGTGAGTCCTTAATGTGGTTGAAGCAGGGCAAACAAAAAACCTTATTTACATCCCCACTGTGGTCTCCAGCAGGTGATCTGACACCAAAGCCCTGGCTGACTCTGAAAGAATGCTTATTCAGAATACATTTGTCTAAAACTTATTTCTTCTGCTATTCTGGTAGCAATTATAGAAGTTAAAGAAAAAAGAAGACGCTGTTCATTTTGATTACAATTTTTTTTATTTTTCCTACTTTATAGCATTTTCCCATTGTAGCTCCTTCATTCAATAACACAAAATGCTGCCTTTAAAAGTAAGGAAGTCGGGTGGTCAAAGCACGATAGCATGCTTTAGGAATAAGTTTGCTATGTTAAACAATTTTGACTGCCAGTATTTTTTCTACAAACCAGTAGATACATGGTGACTAGCTCCAACAAAATGTAATTTGAGAAATTTATTGTACTTTGTATAATGAAAAAGCCGTAAATAGTTTCAACACTGGTTTCACTTCCTAAATTAATACTAGCTTACTAGGCTGAATCTTCACCAGAATGTGAAGGGTCTCACATCTAAAACTCTTTATTGTTTTCTAATAGATTATCAAAGGACAGTGATGATGGCATTATTTTCTACAGGAGTAAGAATTTCTTTCAGTCATGTTACTCAATATTTCAATCACATGACGGTTTTGTGACTTCAGCTCGATAATTTTTTTCTGATAATATAAGACTGAAAGATTTAGAGCATATGCCAGGCAACAGATGAGTTTATTTCAGTGTGTGTTGGCAAGAATCAGTAGTATTTAATTCCCAAAGTAGTATTCCTAAATTGTTACAGTTATAAAATTTAAAAGGAACTGCGTTTGCTCTTTGCTGATTTTGTAGATCTTCTCACTTTGGGAATAGTAGCTTTTGCATTTTCAACATCTCATGCGCTATGGTGCTATAGTCCTAATATTGCAAACACTTTGAAGACATCCAGTTTTTACTGAAAAATTGTAGTTATAAAAATCTTTGTGATTAGTAGTTTTGTAAAACCGTATCTTTCAAGCAACGAAACTTGAACCTCAGATTTGAGTTATGTGTAGAGGCTGCTGCATCCCAATCTCTTGGGGCATTGTACAGGTCCAAAACTCTGCCCACAGCTGCAGTTTCAGAATCAGACCTTCAGTCCTTGCCCCTCTCTGAAGAACAACCACTGCAACAAAACCTTTCCAGTGATATGGATCCAAATTCAACTTCTGCTGAAAAAGATACAGTTCTTGCTGAGCAAATGGTGTCTTATTCCTGTATGACAGGAATGCATTTGTCCGTTCTTGTGGAATTCTTTGCAGATCTGACTTAAAGACTTTAGTAGTGGGTAATTTGGAGGAGTATAAACATATAATCACAATTGAAAAGTCTGTTGCCCGCTTGACAGTTTAGCTCTGCCACGTAGGCATTTGGGTTTTTGCTTACTCTTGTTCTGCAGTGCTTTTGCATAGCCCCAGTGTAAGCATTTTTTGAAGCGGGCATCTGGGAGTGTTTATGTGCCAATAACAAAGCCGAGCTGTCATATATGTTCTGGCTCTTTAGCAGGCCTGCCAGGCTGTAAGGCACCTCTGTGCGGTGAAAGTTTTAAAGCATTGCAAGGAGTATCTGGGAACAGAGCATGCTGAATGCTAAACTCACAGTGGTACTGTTCTGAGCCAGCACTGAACTCTTGCTCAGGCGTGCCCCAAGCTGTCTCCTGTCGGTAGTTTGACCCCACCTTCTCCGTTACTCTGAAGATCTCAGTTTCACTGCCCAGAAGCGCTCCTATATATCGTACGTGCCCTGTGCTAAAATCTCTTAAGTTTGTCAAAACGTTGACAATAACGTTCTCTTTTAAAAATAACAGTCTTGTAACTGCTATAACTCCTGTTGCAATTTTAAACTGGATATACCATACCCAAATCCAAACAGTCAATTCTGCTGATTTTAAGGGCACAGCAATATCACCCAGTGAAGTAGATGTCTGAGGAAATAGAAGGAAATACAAAAGAGCTGAAGTAACTAGGCAGGTGTAATGAGCTTAATCTTTCATTTAAGGTAATGCTTTTATCTTCTGTACACAGCAAGCAGACGTTCTGTAGTTATTTTTACTATTTGGAAGAAATGATGTTGCGCAAAGGTTAGCAGGTTTTGAAATGCAAACAACGTAGCAAGGAGTGGATAAGCATTTTCATACTGGCATGGGCACACTAAGAGTTTGTTTCTTTTGTATGCTGAGTAAATACCTTCCTGTGACATCTTTGAGAGGATCGGTCCCTTCCACTTACATCCGTGCGGGAGCGTGGCCTTGAGCACTAGGCGCTGTGCCGCACTAACCGAGCTGTGAGGTGCCCCATTGCAATCAACGTGTAATCACCTCAGACTGGTGTCACAACTCAGTTTTCACTGACGATTACAAACCTGAAGTTAGACGTCACGAATGAATGTAAAAATGAATAAAATTAAAGGCGTTTTCTATTAAAATCTTATTAATTTATCAAAAATGTACATATTATCGGTAACAGATGGTCAATAATAGATGATAGATGGCCTCCTCTGTGTAAATTAATGGCTGTAATTCACTTGAGGGCTTCTGCTGATGTCATAAGCTGCCAGAGTGCAGCCTGAGTGATTTATTAACAGCTGCAGAAATCCTAGAGTGAATTACATCCTTGTATTCACTTAGGGTCTGCAGATTGTTATTTATGAAATATAGAGGTTTGTGTTTCTTAGTTATTATAGGGATCTTTAGATGACTGTAATACAGGGGCATGGTGCAGAAATGACTAGTATGAAAGCTCAGCTCCCTCTCTACAATAAAGGCAGTCAGATTTTCTCTGCTAATGCACATCAACACCAACCCTTTTCTTTATTTTTAAAATAAGCTAATCAGCATCTGCAGATGTTTATGTAAGTCCTGCTTTGTGGTTTTTTTTTTCCAACCATCAAATACAAATAACATCAGTATCTTCTTTCCCAGGAACCTCTGTGTCACTCAGTGTTGCAGTCACTGCCTGTCTTCACATTGAGCTATGACCAAAACAAAAAGAAAAGGGGCTGATGCTAAACAGGAATAAGTGCTACCTCTAATAACTGGATGTATAGGAAGAAGGCAGCAGATCCAGAAGGCTAGAAAAGACACCTGGAAACCAGAATCCCTCGTGTACAGGGAAGAGATTGTCCCATCTCCTAACGCTATCTGTGTTTAGGGAGAAAACCCTTCCTTTTCTCCATAAAATTCCTGCATGGTAAAAGGGAACGTTTTCTCTGTGCAGGCCTTAGAAGTTAGTTATTTTACATGCCAGCCCACCTTGACATCTAAGACTCATTCTTACACAATCCCTCAAATTCTCACTGCAATGATACATACTTCCCAGTCAGATTTATCTCATCCTTCTGAAATGTGAATGTATGCAAGCAAATTAAACAATATTCATTTCCATACCCTTTCCCCCTCCCCAAAAAATGGGAGTGGACATTACAAAATCCTGTTTTTCAAACAAGGGATACATTTCCAACAAGTAATGTAAGTTCTGGAGGGAGAGGAAAAAGGGAAATGAGGGTAAATAATGAAGAGTTGCATGGCAGGAAGGAGCGGTCGGAATTCATTTGCAAATGATTCAGTATTATTTTTGCTGAAGATGTAGAATTTCTCGACAGAACTTACGCTGACTGTTTAGATGCTAGCTGGATTCCAGTGAAATCCTTCCAGCCTTCTCTGAGATCTGTTTTGTTTGTTGATAGTCAGATCTTACTGGTCATTGGGAGAGGGTTGCATTTATTGTCAGGAAGAAATACTGCTTTGCTACCAAACAAATACTCTTTACTTCTGCTTTCCTTCACCAACATATGTCTGTATGAGTGACCTGTCTCTAAGAGGTACGAATAGATTATATTTGTACAGAAGACAAAGGTTAGAATTTGAAGGAAAACAGGCTCCAGAAATTGTTCACTGCCTTGAGGCAAAGCCCTTTGAAGTCATTATGAGTTTACTAATTTCAGCAAGCCTATTATTGCTATTAAAGTGTCACGGACAAAGCCCGATCACATTGGGATCCCACTGTGTTAGATACTATACAAGTGCACAGAGTGGTATCAAGAAACAGGAATTTTTTTTTTCCTGTTTTCTGGAATGAAATGCTGTCCTGTGGATGCTTTTAAAATTGCTTATGGATTTGTAGTAGCACATATCCAAAAGCTCAGCTCTCCTTGCTTACCCTTTAAATGTTTAAGAACTATACATAGGGCGCATGACCAGCTGGACCACAGTCTGTCTGTGATTTGCAACTTCCAGGTCAGTACTGGAACAGGCTCCTTCATTTCCTCTCAAATTGAATCTGAATCCATTACTTTCCTTTTCCTTTTCAAATTGAGATGAGGTTGGTTGTTGTTTTTTTGCTTGTTCCTACATGTCTGCTTGTTAACTTTGGACTCGGTTTATATGAAGGATGTAGTGCAAAAAAAGCAAGAGCTTGTCAAGTAACAAACTTAAGTTGTATTGATCTCAGTCATTTTCAGGCTTTAGGGGGAGGAGTTCTTATCGTCTCTCCATAGCTCCATTGTCATTCAGAGATTCATTATATTGGCAGGGATTTTTCATCTTCTTTTGTCGTACAGTCAGGGAAGGTTACTTGCTCTGTGCTGGTGCTATGCTTCAACATCTTTCTCTAATCTCCCTTCTACAGTCAGACTTTTCCTCCATGTACAAACTGGCACATCACTGCAAGATTGTGGGGTCCCAAGGAGTGATGATGTACTTTTTCTCCCTGTCTCTGCATTATTTCTGTAACTTTGGAAACAATTAGTCGCACGAACAGCAGCAAGCAACCTAATGCTCTCAGTCCCTCAGTTCCTCTAAATGGCAAAATGGAGGTAGTTGTTACTTACCTAATCCGGAATGGCTACCGAAAGGAACAATGTACTGTTTATCATTTATAGATCCATGCTAAGTAGCAGTGGGCCAGGTTTGGTTTTGCAGTCTCTTGGAATCAGCTAGACTGCACCTGTGGTAAGGGAGGGTGGAGTTTCATGTATCCACTACAGATTTCTAAATCCAAAATTATGCTATTTGTAGTTCAGTCCCTGAACAGAGTCTCCAGCTGTGTGAACAGCAAAGGGAAGCTTAGTGTCAAGCAGTAGAAGGAGAATAAACACTTCTTCACCTTGTAAGCTTTGTTACTATGAAAGGTGGATTTATTTATTTATTTATTTTAAGGTACAGGATCCTGGAAAATTTCTGATGGGTACTGCTCTGATTGCAATAGAGCATGCTGATCAAGGCATTATTTGTCTGTACATATTGCTTGTATGAACTATCTCACACGTGAAAAACATTTTTAAAAGGATCCAAAGGGCAGACTTTATTTCACATTTTTGTTTGCAGATTTTGATGCACTCATGCTATTCTGCTCATGATCTGGCTGGAGAATCTGATAGTATTTTTTTTCTGGTCACAACTTCTGGTTATACTGGAGAGAGATGTGGGTATTCAGCTTTCTTCTCCTACCAGAGTCAGATGAGACTTTGGTTTTCTCCTGATGGAGGATAGTTCTCAGGTGCACTTTTTTAACCCATGGGATGCTCACTCCTGTTATGCTCTATCAGTACTAGAGAATTACTTCCCAGTGAGCATTGGATCCACATGTGAATTGTGTATCCCTTCTGACACAAACCACACAGGCACTTTGGCAAAAGTAAATCCCGTGAGAAGGGCGTTAATCAAGCATGATGTTCTGTTTTCCCTGTGGATACCTCAGGCTCCAGCTATTGTTTCCAGAGAGGCTGCTTTACCCAAGGATGGTGCAATGAGGAGAAAAATCTGAGCCTGTAATTTTAACTTCATGTCACAGGGCTAGCATAAGATTTTTTTTCCTCCCCCTGTAAAAAGGTTAAAAATTAGAAAAAACGGAGTATCTCTATCAAGCGACAAAAAATAGGTTGTATACATCTCTGCAGCATTCCCATCAAGCAAAACGGAGTTTGCTGTGTTCATGACTTGCTCAGAAGGGGAAAGGTTGTCTTCCGTTATATGAGTGCACATTGCAGAAGCATGCAAGAAGTTAATTTGAGGGCGGGGGAAGGATGAGGAGTTAAATTCTGTCCTTGGCTGCTTCATTCATTTGTTGTTGGGGAGAATAAAAAGTATGAGCTAAAGCAAGTTTGGACTTGACTTGGCATATCAACATCTGCAACAAAGGAAAACGGCTTGAGATTTAGAATATGCAACTAATGAACCTCTTTTTTACCTGCGTCTCTCTTGAGATGGAGGCTAGTATCTTTTGGAGGTAGTTTTGGGAGCACATTTCAAGAAACACAGAAAGAATGCTCTTTAAAAGCCAGGCAATTTTTGTTAGGCATTTGGATACGGTACCAGTTATCAGTTATGTGGTCAAAAACACTTTTTTTTTTTTCTAAAGTTGTAAGATATGTACCAATGGTGGTGTTTCTCTGGTGATGCAATTCTCCAGGTACAAAGTAGCTTCTGTGCTGTATCACCCTTACAATTCTGCAGATGGGAGTGTCACATCATTCTACAGGAAACAGGGTCCCTGTTTTAGAGCACTTTCTCAGCTTCAGGAGAGGTTCTTGAATGTCCAAGGCAAATTCACACTGTAGAGATGGAATTTCCTGTAACTGTCCCACCCTTTTTCCCAATCACCAGCGATTTAAGGTGCCAAGGTTACTCTGACTGAGGCAGGTTGTTGATCTACTCTTTCTGCAATTATAGATCACAGAAAAATGTCACAAAGTAGGCACTAGCTGCTCTAGATGCTTTTGAAAATTTTGGTCTTAATGTCAGGTTGGCCATTTTGTTTGTCTAATGGTAGGTTCTGCTAGAGTCCCTGGGATAGATAACTCGGGCTTTGGTTACTCTGAATGGAAAGAAAAATGGATCATTTATGTATGTATAGTTTCGAGGCTTTACAGTCACTCGGTGTGCCTGTGATAAGAATGTGTATCTCAGTGGAATGGAATTACAGCTTTGATAACATCCTGCACTTAAATATGATAGAAAGTCTCACCGGACTCCAAAGAGCAATGCAATAAATCTGCCTCCATTATTATAACTTCAGGAGTTGTCATAATTGACCTGCTTCCTTGTAGCTGTAAGACATGTTGAAATACATTCTGTCTTCTTGCTTGCTCTCGGAGGAGCTTTTCACAGATCTAGTGCAATACAAACCCAAATCTGCTTTGGGAATGTTGCTGGAAATGACCTTTCCACTCTTTTCAGCTCCGTCTAGAACTGAAGTTTGGAAGAAAACATCTGGATACTGCCATGGATGTATGTGGAGGTTGCTTGGTGTCTCTGTCCTAAGGTTTGAAAAGACTGTGTGTTATTCACTGAGGTTGAAAGGAAAGCAAGAGAAGCAAGAGATGGAAATTGTTTCACAGAATTTTGGCTGTATTTGTTTGGTGTTCTTTTTTTCCCTCCCCATACAGGCAAGTGAGAAATTACCAAAACATCTGGATTGGACTCTGTCTTGGCAACAAGTTTTTTGGCTTGAACTTTTTTTTTCCACTTCTTTATGGGCTCTATCCTGATGACTTTGGCCTTTCTATGAAGCTGCAAAGTGGCAGATGTAAGAGGAACCATTGCAAACTGAACTCGGTGAGCATGACTGATGCTATTAATGACAAAAGGATGGGATCAGAGGGACTCAGAAAGTTGGGATATAATGTGTAGGAGTGTGTGCCTATTCTTCTGACTTTGTTTTTCTGTGGAAGAAACCTTTCTCTCGGTCAATCTCAAAAGCTGTCTGCCTGCTTTTCCACTTAGTTGCAACCATTTGCTAACAACTTGCCGAGAAAGCATTATGAAAGCATAAAATCTTTGTGCTGAAAATGGTGCCGTAAGAAGTTAGGGAAAGGACTGGAGCAACAGATTCCTCCATGCAGTTCTAGTTTTGTCTGTGCAACATTTCACTAATCTCCTGGTTCCATCTGTTAGTTCATTGTCTCTTTTTTTATACCTATCCGTGGGTTAACAACATCTACCACATAGGATTGCTACGTGATTTAAGAGTGTTTAAAAAGTGGCCCTAGTGTGCAGATACTGCTCTGATAAAGTGTTGACAAAGAAGCAGCCCATGCTCAATGACTGAGCGTAGATCTGGCTCACACAATTCAGGGCTCTGAGTCTGTAGCTGAAGGCCAGCCACTTAAATGCTAAACCCATTTACTTTGAAGGACTCTAAGATGCGTCTGAGGGGAGGTGGAGAGGAACAGGGAAACTTCTTCGGTGATGCACCAGGATAAACAAGGAGTCTCCATGTTCTGGGTTAATGAGAATATGGATGAAGTGATCAGAGTAGATGCTTGCACACATGCTTCCATACAGAAAGCAAATGAATCTTGCTTCTCCTTTCTATGCTTTGCTGTCCTTCCTCATTCCTATTAAATGAAAGCAAGAGAACTTATGACAATAAGGGAAATTTTCATTGAAACTTCTCAATATTGATGAGAAGCCCCCCTTTTCTTTTAAGGATATCCTTGCTTTTCAACTCTGTGGTTTATCGCGTGAAGAGAAACTTCATAGTTCTCCTGCTTTCAGAAGCACGTTGTACCATCCTGTTATAAAGCTGCTTCTACAACATGTCTGCCAACATGAAAGGTCATAACGGCCTGACCTGCCACTTGCACAGGATGACTTTTCTCGCTAAGGGAGTCAGATCCCAGTATATCCATGTAGCCTTCTTCACATCCTCATTAACCAGGAAAAAATCAACTACTTGCTGGCTACCAGGCAGCTAATAAATGCGTAATCCTGAGAAAAGGCTACTAGGTTTGAGTCTCTAAGCAGAGGTGGCGTGGCAGGGGAGTTGACAGGGAAGGGAATTTAAGGAAGAGCCTTCTAAGTGGTTGCAGGACATAGTTTGTGAATTTTTAGGGAAAGCTGAAGGCAGTGGGAAGGTCTTCATTTCACTGAGGACCCTGAGGCTAAGAGCAATGCCTTGTTAAATGTCTATCAGCCTAACTAAGGCTGATAGACTCTGCCAGGGCTCGTGTATCCACAGCAGAATTCCAGGCTGAAGATTGGCCATTAAGAACTTCTTTGTGGTCCTGTCCATAAAGGGAACTGTGTGCAAGCCCAGCCACCAAAGATGTTACTGTTGTGCTAAATGCAAAGGGATTAGTGGACGCTGACAGCAATCTGCGAAAGTTTTCTGGTTTACAGCTGCCTTGAGAAATAACAGAGCGAGTTTTTGCTTCACTTTGAAACAGCTTCCATGCTGAAATTGGGAAGCGCGGAAGAATAATCACTTGTTCCAGTCCAGCTTTACTCCTGATAGTGTGTTCTCCACAAGAAAGCAGAAGTAGCTGGTATTAAACAGCAACCTCTTTACAGAACTGCATGACTGAAATCTGAACTTTTTTGTTATAGCTCCCTGATAAGCCTAGGCCTTCTTTCCATTTTGATGGAATATCATAAATTTGCTTTGTTTCTTTTCATAGAAACATGTCTGATATGTGTGCACTCCTGGCTTCTGCCATCCTTTTTGTCCGGCAAGTATAGATACATGTAACAGGTTAATGATTTCAGTTACATTGTAGATGCTTTAAAAAATAGGTTAAAGCCTGCTTAAAGTGATATTTAGGCTGCAAATGCAGCTTAATGCTAAATGCCAAAATTCTAGCTCACAAAATCCTGTCTCACATCAGCTCCCTTGATACATAGTTCCTGGTCTCCCAGGCCTGTTGCACCCCATAATAACAGCTAACCTGTTCTCTAGGCTTCTCTTCTCTTCAGCCAGTATCAATTATGTATGGCAGGCAGGGCTGGTAGGGCAGGGTTGGCTAGTCTCACACATCCATGCCTGAAAAAGGCCACTTCACGTTGGTGCCCTCTCTTTCCAGTCATTGTCTTGCCAGAGCTGTTAGGGCCATTAGGTGCTCATGAGGTCAGGTGCTACCAGGAAGGCTGTTGCATCTTCAAACCAAAGCTTTGTGTGTAGACTTCAGGTGATACCTTCTGTATTCCCATAGAAATGCAGATAGTTTTTTTTTTCCATTCTTTTTCCAGTTGCTTTGTGTTGGGGTTGAAACTTTAGACAGCAAGCATATTTGACAAGCAATCAGCAGTGGTCTAGTCACAGTCCCTGTAAGCTCTTAAAAGTTAAATGGCCCCTCCTGACCAGGAAGTATTTGGTAAAGAAGCAATCCATTTATTACATATACTAGGCACAAAACAGGAGGGAAAAAAAAAACAACTCTTAGTTGCACATTTTTTCCTTGTATACTTGTTTGCTGAAGGCAGAAAAATGTGTTTGGTTGAAGCACAAATAAGTGGTATCTGCAGGACTAGCAGAGGTGACTCTTGGTGTATATTTCAGCAGCATTTTGTTGCTGGTGTCCAAGTGCTGTACTCTTGAGTTGTTCTGTTAGAGCACATTCTAGCCCATATTCAACTCTGTTATGTCAGGGAATGGAAACACCACAGGGCTTAAGCCAGTAATTTGGTGATTCATGATATCAAACAGATAATACAGAGCAGATGTTTTGCAAAATCCTTGCTGCCTTTGTCTAGTTGTATATCTATCTGTTCCTCGATGTGAAAAATTGTCATATTTTTGTGGGTAAGATGATTTGATTTTTATCTGAGCTTTCAATTTCTTTGGAAGCAAAAGGTTTTCTGAAGTAGAATTTTGTGGAGGGAATTTTGACCAGTGATCTATTAATGGACTGTGTGTGTCTCAGTAACATCTTGTGGTGAGACAGTAGGTACACATGACAGAGTGACAGTGCCCTTTTATTTTCTTTTGGGCAGCGCAGTGTCAAGCTTGTTTTCAAACAAGGGATTATTGGATCCTTGTTTGCTCTCTTGCTGTTTGCAATCTTATTTATGATTCTACTTTTAATCCTTCTCTTTTAGGAGACAATTATGAAGAAAGGTGATTCATCCTTCACAATACCTGACACCCCCTGACTCTCTGGAGCCTGGATAGTTTATGTACGCTGTACAAAGTGGGGTGACTGTATTAGTTTTGTGGCTGCCTGTTGTCACCACTGATCCTTTTGGGTCATCTGATTATCTTGACCGTGGATCTGCTGATATGCTTAGACATTATGACAGGGACATACATGCTCTTTAATGTCCTTACTCTTTTCATTTTTGCAAAAGACACTAGTAAGATTTGCTTACATGGTTTGACTCTACCATCTTCCTCTACTGTCTCGAAATGAGAATTTTAAGTCTTTGTGTCAGTCCCTCCCCAGTGCTGGAGCCGTTTGAAGGTAACAGTGAAGCCATGCAGGCCACGCTGTCTCCAACACGTTGAAGGCAGGCATATCTCGGTTTGGTTTGTTTGGCTGCTTAATGCTGTATCCTGCTGACGTCAGGACCTGGATGCAGATGAGGTGGTCATAGCAGTCAATGATGAAGTTATGTTACAAATTTGGAGAAAACAATGGAGATGAATGTACCTCTTCTTGGCAGCAGTCTGTACTTACGCAGCCTAAAAGATGTCACATCAGCTCTGCGTTTTGCATATGGGTGTGCTTTAGGACTAGCCATCAACTGCAGCTGATACAGTCGCGCATTTACTGCAGAGTGTTTTCCTCGGGGAACAAGCGTTTGTGCTGTGCAATCTCCACTGGCTTCTGGATTGCCAGAAGGAATGCATGGTGTCCTAAACAGGTTGATTCCTGTAGGAGAGAGATTGATATTGCTGCTGACAAGAGTGTCTGAGGTATCTGGGCTAATAGACTCTGCAGTCACAAGACGGGTGCTGGAGCAGGATCTTGGAGTTTTCTTGAGATGGAATTTCTGATGAAAATTTTGTCCCCCATTGGGTTGGCACAATCCAAATTTATTGACTTTCAGTTCATATTTTGAGACTATACTTGTTTTCCCAAACCCTTAAAAACAGCGATGTCTGTATGCATACGTTTGCCCAAAGTTTCCCAGCCCTCTGAACCGTGGGGTCTTGGTAAAAGCTGCCTTCTGTGGAAAGATGGTCCTTTAATACATTCAAAAATGTGTTTTGTAACTGCTTAGTACTCACTAATATTTAGTAGGAACGTCCTGTTATCCACCACAAGCTATGAATTTAGAAAACTGAGAAATAAATAGAAACCAGAGACTATCCCAGTATTTTACCTTCTGAATACCCAGTTCTTTTTGCTTACTGCCCTAAATTCTCTCTTTTCTGTAGCAGAGTAACATGACCATCTCACTTGCCTTCTACATTTTTATAAATACAAACATTTATCAGGATATTTTAGTAAGCTGTTAACAAAATGCTCTTCCTGATTTTTTGCAGGCTCATTTGGAAAGTTAAGCTTTCCATAAAATTTTGTAGCAGTGATTTTGAAAGGAAATTTAATGATATTTTTCCCTCAGAGCTTATGAAAGAAAAATTTCTTTGTGACAGAGTGAGAAAGGGAAGGGAAGTTGAACTTTTGAAATCAATCTCCTGCGTCGAGGAAGGCCAGCTAGTTCATGAATAAAACTTGTTAAAAACAAAGTTTCTAAGTAAAGGAACAGGCAAACTGTAACTGAGACCTACCATTCAAGGAAGCTCTTGAGGCCAACATCAGCAAAGCTTTTGGTTCACTACCGTAGCCCAGGCAGAGTTGCACTGTTGTAAAACAGCTGAGGCACAAGAACATTACAGTTTAGCTCCTTTATGAATGCAAAGTATGAACATACACAATAGCCAGTTCTGAGTCACTGTGACAGGTTTCTTGGGGGTTGGTGCTGCACAGACAGGACATTACCCTCGTCTTAAACTAAACCCATGAAAATCCCTCACTACAGAGTATTCACGTGGAGGAGCTGCTGCTGCTGTCACTTTCAGAGGGAAGAATAAGTATTAGGGCTTTGGTCTTGCAGCTTTAAGACCAGATCTTTGACCTTTTCTCCCCTTGTATGTCATTCAGTTAGTGTATTTTAAAAGCTTCATCCTAGCTGTACATATTTACCTAAAGCCACACATCAAAATCAATACCTTCTCTTTAAAATTTGTTTGATGCGTTACAGTACTGAAGAGAATTTCCCAGTGGGAACACTGGGAAATTGGAGATTAGTTCACAAGTAAATATCTGAGGTCTGGCCTCAGAAGGATATCCTAGTTTAATAAGAACAACTTCATTATTTTTGCTTTTTTTGTATCATAACTGAAGGAGAATAGTCTTCCTTGTGATTCAAAGAAATCTGACCAGTATTCCTTTCTTTCTTTCAGTGGCAGCTTCTGTACTCTTAACCCAGTTGGGGAAAATCCTTGTCTAATCAGCCTGCACAAGACCAAATGCATCCTCCCTCTTGGTCCCCAGGGTCGTACAGAGCTCTTCACTGCCTTGTTCCTCCTGATGCTTAACCTATCCTGCTATGGAAGAGAGGCTGCTCTAATTGTGTTTCCTTGCTACACAAATTTGTGTGGCAAACAGATTTTGCTATACCTTTCTTTATGCTAGAAATCTTAACAAAACACTTTGTCAACTAATGGCTTTTTCTCCCTCAACAATTTGGGTCCAGCTGCTTGTTTAACAAATAACGGTGTTGTTCTTTTCTTTTAGCACACTCTAATAAACCAAGAGTAAATTACTGGCTGACCTACTTACTGGGATTGCTTAAATAATCCTCAATATGGCAGTATAATTTGATGCCTTAAAATACAGGGCATACAAGTTGCAAGTTAAAAGAAGAAATATTGAATGTTAATGAAAACACAATTGGGTAATACAATTGCCTGAGGGATATTGTGTTTCATATCTAATGTTTCCCTCCCCTTTTTTTTTTCCTTCATCTGCAGCATTTTGTTCTCCCATCTGGTAGATGAACTAATTCCTGGATCTCTGAATGGACTGGGCAAAATCCTAATGATCTGCAGCTAAAATAAGATGACAAAAAAGATAGTTGTGTTTTCTATCTTTAATAGGTAGCATGTTTTAAAGGAAGGGCCAAATGCGTGGTTGGATTTCCCCATTTTTTCTTTGTGCATTCCTGGTGTATCTCTGTGCAGTTCCCTGTGATGGCCCTATTTAAAGAAGAAAACTATTTCAGGAGAAGGGGAAAACAGTAAGGTACAAAGTTTTCTCTTTTAAAAGGCATTGGAAATGGTTCAGAGCAAAAAGTCAGGACAACCCTTTTCCAGATATAGTAAAGCAGTTCAGTAAATTCACAGAATCACAGAATGGTTGAGATGGGAAGGGACCTCTGAGTCCATCTGGTCCGACCCCTGTTCAAGCAGGGACACCCAGAGCAGGGTGCCCAGGCCCATGTCCAGGCTGCTTTTGAAGATCTCCAAGGAGGAGACCCCACAACCTCTCTGTGCAGCCTGTGCCAGTGCTCCATCACCCGCACAGCACAGAAGCGCTGCCTGGTGTTCAGAGGGAACCTCCTGTGTTCCTGTTTGTGAACACTGCCTCTTGTCCTGGCACTGGGCACCACTTAAAAGAGCTTGGCTCCAACCTCTTTGTACCCTCCCTTCGGGTATTTATAGACATTAATAGAATATATATTAATATATTTATATTCATATATGTTTATTTTGATTTTATGCATCATAACTGAATGAGAATAATCTTGTTTGTGATTCAAAGAAAGCTGACTGATGTTCTTTCTTTCAGTGGCAGCTTCTGTACTCTTAACCCAGTTGGGGAAAATCCTTGTCTAATCAGCCTGCACAAGACCAAATGCATCCTCCCTCTTGGTCCCCAGGGTCGTACAGAGCTCTTCACTGCATTTAATTTATATATATGCATATGTATATCTATATCTATAAATGTATATAAAATACCTAATAGACAAATTCTACCTAATAAGCCTTTTGTGTTATAGATTCGCGTTATAGCACTGAACTTAAATTTCTCCAGATCAGGAATGACACGAATCTATATTCATATTTGTCTGTTTGGGAAAACTGCTTTCTAGTAATAAGTAAAATATGAGAGAGATGCTATCCTGTCAAAATTCTCTGCTGATTTTTCTTTCCGGTTGCTGCCTTCTTCCTACTGTATTGATTTGAGTCCCCTTGTTATAAAACATTAGCATGTAGTACACTCTACTGCTTAACTACCTAAATAGTTATCAAATAACTCTAAGCGTCACATATGACATACTTAGAGTTGCAGTTCAAATCTTGACAAGGACGACTCTACGTTTCATTATTTCTGTGTAGGCACACCAAGCTCCAAGTGGTCTCTAACAGAGACCTTCAAGGCGGTTGTGTTCTTCATGACTGGCAGTGTTTCATAATAAATTTTAGCCTGAAGCTCCTGAGCATGGCTGAACTTCAGAGATGCTAAACGCACATCCTGGTTATCACTATGAGTATATTACTTCATCACAAATCCATGAGTAACTAGATTTCTAGTGTCCACTTAGTTCCTTAAGCACCTTTTAGGATTTGGGCAGAGGTGTACACGCCACAGAAGACTTCCAGAGAATGTGGTTCCTGGTAAACTAAACAACATTGGAACTTCAGCTCTGTAGAAGCCTTTACTCCTACCCACTATCTTGTCTTAAACAAGGACCATTTATTACAGAGCCAGGAATTCTCTCCACATGGGTATGTTGGATTTCTGATCTAACGAGTGCTAGTCATCCAAAAAAAATCAATACCTGGTCCAACAGTCCAACAAGGTTCACTTTGCAAGAGGAAGGGCGCTATTGAATGATAAAGACCCAGGCAGGTAATGGAGGAGAAAACGTGATACCACCAGAGTGGTTAGAAAAATGTCTCAAATCTGCATTAGCAACTTTCAACAAAGAACTAACAACATCTAGATTAAATTGAAATGTTTGGTCCCTTCGGTAGCTGTGGAGCAAGACTCAAAATCTTCTAGTGTCAGCTAGAACTCTCAGCTTCTCATTCTAACCATGAGTCACATTTGCACTCAAGACAGTGAGAATAAAGGACTAGATAAAGAAGAACTTGGCTATAATGTAGAGGCTTGATAACTGTCTGGTGGTAGTTGAAAAATGCAAAGAGAAAAGTTGTGGAGCCAGGTTCATTCACAGGATGTCTTTACAGAGGAATTAGAATACAGCTTCTCTTGCTTAATTTTTGGACCTGTGTGCTGATCTCATGTTGTCTAGGAGACTGTTGACTTATCTCAGGAAGAAAGTGATGAAAGCTTTATGAGTTGTATGAGACTGGATTGATAAAGCACTAGAAAATGTTATAGAAAAAATTGGGTATTGGCCCAAAATGGGAAAGGTCTAAGTGGATTCAGTAATCTTTAATTTTGGTAGTAGAGACTAGGAGAGAAGAGGAAGGGAGAAACGAGTAAAATGCATATGATGCCACTCAGTTGCATTTCTCCATCTGTTCTCAGGATCACAAGTGCTTAGTTAGCATTACTGGCATAAGCTTACTGTAACACCTAGCTCCTTGTTCAGAGAAAGGAACTAGAACAGAGTTGTTAAATGTGAGTGCCAAAACTATGCAAAAACCAGAGGGAAGATTAAAATCCCAACCTCCTTTGCCTTAACAAATGCTTTTTGCCTGCTCTTTCCAATTGGTTTATTCTAGAATAATGATCACAGCAAGGTCTTTGTTGGATGTCCTTTTAGTAGACATTACTAAATCTGGTAAGCTTTTTGCATTCTTCCTCTTAGGGTTTGTCTTCAGTGATGACTCCATGGAGATACTTGAACTAACGGCAAACTAGAAGGTGTAAAATAGCCTGCATGAATCTTTATGCTGCTTGTGCTAAGTGACTGTCAGGATCTGAGATAGCTAGTTTAACACTGTGTGCTGTGATGACATCTGAAGCCTGCAAGTCTTCAGCCTCCATTTTACAGTGAGTGAGTTTTTTCCTATGGCATGGCCAGTTTGAGCTGGCTTGTTCCTAGCTTTTCTGTGTTCCATGGAGAAGGTGTGTTACTGATCTTAGTGTTACTCATTATGAAGTCTGGAAAGACACAGCAAAAGTTTTTCATTGCATGCCTTGCTTATGCAGCAGGGTGTCTGTAAATGAATAAATGTACCAAATGAGAAGTATTTCTTCAGTCTTGGAAGAAGAAAGAAAGGTGGAGGAGGAGAGGATTTTCTCAGCAGTAGCAGGAACAGGGTTTCTCACAACACTCTCATGGTCTACTGAGATGGGTTCCTTCTTAATTTCCATGCCAGAGGTCAACAGATGGAAGATCACGTCTCTCAGTGGGAAAACCTGCTCTGAGAAACTCCTTCCAAGTGGTTTGAAAGGGTGTGGTTGTATGTGCAGGTCCCAGCAAGTGCAAATTGCACTTCTATACTTGACTGGGCACCCTTTTGAAGTCTTCAACAGGAAGGCAATGCCCTATCTTGAGAGGAAGCAGGCAGAGAATACTGTTATTTAGAGCTTCTTCAGGTCTGTGGACAGGATAAATGAATGCAAGGGAAAAACAAATGCAACTTAAGCAGTCAAGAGATTCCAGTTCCATGTTTAGACTGGAAACTTGTTAGGATGTCCTACAGGCTTACTCCCATGGACTCCAATGATGTTTCTCATCATGTAATACTCGAGTCTATCCAAACAGATAGTGTATATAATCTCCAGGACACTTTAAGGGACTTAAACCTGTACTTTATCCATCATTTGTTTTTCCTTAGAGCAGCTGTGTCCTAGGCTTCATAAATGAATTGTGATAAGGGAATTTTTTCTTCTAAGGCACTTGTTTTTGTACTTGCAAGAGAAGATAGCTTCCTTTGCTACTCCACAAAGGATTGTTCCGCAGTGAAGTGTGTGCCTTGACAAAGAGGAAACAAAGCATGCTCTGTCAAGGAATTCCTCCTACGAGATGGGTGTAGTAGCCCAGAAAAAAATACATGTATGGTGAAGAAATTTCCATTGCCACGTTATACGTAGGGGTATAATTACAGTCAATGGCTACATAAGGTAGGACATCTGAAAGAGCAACATCTCCCAGATGACCAAAGGAATCTGGCTCACGAAAGCCTGAGCTGTGCAAAACAGAACCTCATTCTGACCAACAGGTGAAGCTCTAAAATGTTTACCAAATGTTTTACCAGGATGATGGTCTCTAGTCTCTCTAGTGATGACTATTGGCTGTTCAGGAGGGATAGGCAGGGCAGGTAAGGTGAAGGTGTTGCACTGTATGTTAGGGAGAGATTAGACTGTACAGCCCTTGTCATTAGGGATGTTGTGGTAGCCTCTTGGTGACGATTAAGGGAATGGATAGTGAAGCAGATGTCGTCATGGGGGTCTGTTGTCCCCCACCCACCCAGAATGATAGCATGGATAAGCATTTCTCTAGGCAGTTAGGGGAAATCTCTGGATCAGTTGCTCTCATGAGAGATTTCAACTTCGCAGACATAAACTGGGAACGTCATGCTGTTGTGACAAAAAAGTCCAGGAAATTCCTAAAGCATGTTGAAGATAACTTCCTGACACAAGTACTCAGTGAACCAACTAGGAAAGGTGCCCTTCTGGATCTGTTTTTTGAGAACAGAGAAGGTGTTGTGGGAGAGGTGATGGTAGGTGGCTGTCTTGGCCACAGTGATCATGAAATAGTTGAGTTCAAAATTTTTGGTGTAGTGAGAAAAAATGTCAGCAGAGTTGCCACCCTGGACTTTCAGAGAGCAAACTTTAAGCTACTCTGGGAGCTAGTTAGCAGTGTCCCCTGGGAATTGGTTCTAGAGGGTTTAGGGGTCCATGAGAGCTGGCCACTTTTCAAGAACAACCTTTTAAAAGTCCAGGTGCGCACACACATTGTGTCGCAAGTCAAGCAAGTGGGACAGAAGAGATGCCTGGCTGAACAGGGAACTCCTCCTGGAAGTAGGGCAGAAAAAGAACATACATGATCTCTGGAAACAAAGTCAGGCTTCACAGGGAGAGTACAGAGCTGCGGTTCGTATCTGCAGGGAGAAAACAAGAAAAAAAACAAAGCTCAACTTGAGTTGGCACTGGCCACTGTGGTGTCAGACAACAAAAAAGGCTTTTTTAAGTATGTCAATTGCAAGAGGAGGTCAAAGCAAAACATTGAACTGATACTTTATGAAGATGGTCACCCAACAAGTAAGGATGAGGAAAAGGCAGATGCATTTAATACCTTTGTCTCTGTTTTTAATATTAATGACAGTTCTTGGGCTGTCCAGTACTCTGAGTCAGAGGACCATGACTGGAGGAGGAGTGATTTTCCATTTGTGGCCACCAAAATTGTAAGAGACCAGTCGTATCAGCTCAACGTTTGTAAGTCCATGGGGCCTGATGGGATTCACCCCAGCATACAGAGGGAGTTAGTGGATGTTATAGCTGGACCCCTCTCAACAATTTACCAAAGGTCTTGGGAGTTTGTGGAGGTCCCCGCTGACTGGAAGCTAACCAGTGCTATACCCATCTACAAGAAGGGCACGAGAGAAGACCCAGGAAACTACAGACCTGTTAGTCTAACCTCAGTCCCTAGAAGAGGTATGGAGAAGATTATCCTGGGTGCTATTGAAAGGCATTTAAAAAAAAAAGCTATCATCAAGCATAGTCGACAGGGTTCATGAAGGGAAGGTCCTGCCTTAGTAGTTTGGTGTCCTTCTGTGACAAGGTCACGCCCTTGGTGCATGAAGGGAAGGTGGTGGACATAATCTTTCCAGATTTTAGTAAGGCCTTTGATGCCAACCCTCACAGCACCCTTCTGGACAAATTATCCAACTGTGAGATGAACGGGTTCACACTACACTGGGTGATGAACTGGTTGACAGTAGAGCTCAAATGGGACTACGTCTGGCTGGCACCTGGTCACTAGTGGTGTCCCCCAGGGCTCAGTGCTAGGGCCAGTGCTGTTATTTCTGTCAGTGATCTGGATGCAGGAGAGGAATGCATCCTCGGCAAGTCTGGTGTTGACACTAAGCTCGGAGGTGCTGTTGACTCCTTGGAGGGATGAGAGGCCTTGCAGAGGGGTCTGGATAGACTGGAGCATTGGACAGTCAGAAATGGCGTGACATTCAACATAGGTAAGTGCTAGGTGCTGCACCTGGGATGGAGTAATTTCAGAGCCAGACACAGGTCCAGACTGGGAGACGAGTGGCTGGAGAGCAGCTCAGCAGAGAGGGACCTGGGGGTGCCGGTGACAGCAGGCTCAACATGAGCCAGCAGCGTGCCCTGGCAGCCAAGGGGGCAAACTGCATTCTGGGGTGCATTAAACACAGCATAGCCAGCAAGTCAGAGGCGGTTCTCCTGTTGTATTTAGCATTAGTGCGGCCTCACCTTGAATACCGCGTGCAGCTCTGGGCTCCACAATGTAAAAAGGACGTTAAGGTCCTTGCAAGTGTCCAGAGGAGGGCAGCTCAGCTGGCAGAAGGGCTGGAAGCCATGTCCTGTGATGGAGGCTGAGGACACCTGCGTTGTCCAGGCTGGAGGAGAGAAGGCCCCGAGGCGACCTCACTGCTCTCTGCAACTCCCTGAGCAGGGGAAGCGCAGAGGGAGGTGCCGGGCTCTGCTCCCTCCTAACCGAGGACAGGACGCACGGGAACGGCACAAAGCTGCGCCAGGGGAGGCTCAGACTGGGCGTTAGGAAAAACTTCTTTACCGTGAGGGTGGTCAAACACTGGACCAGGCTTCCTAGCGAGGTGGCTGATGCCCCACACCTGTCAGTGTTCAAGAGGCATTTGGACAATGCCCTCATTATTTTGCTTTAACTTTTGGTTAGCCCTGAGGAGGTCAGGCAGTCGGACTAGATGATGTTTGAAGGTCCAGTCCAACTGAACTATGCTATTCCAAAATAAGGAGAGAGAAAATTTTTTTTCTGACCCACAGTGAAGCAAATGTGTTTTTCTGACACGCTCATCTGCCTAAAGCAGCCGGTTTGAAATGTTGTGCACATAAGCTCTAAAAGCACTGGAAAGTCAGTGTCTGCTAGTTCAAGGAGACAAAAGAGAGGACCAATCTGGTACCCCTTAAGAGTCCAACATGCTGTAAAAGATGATGCTCAAAGCATTAAGAGGGAAGGTTTGAATTTGCTGTGATCTAATATCTTGTGCTCAACAGCCCAGTGATTTCATTTAACAGCTGGGAGGAAATGAAGAGTGTTTGGTATTTAAAGCCAAGAAGATATCGACCGAAAGAATTAGGAGGGCAACCCCCGGGGACAGAGATATTGTATATGGGATTTGTCTATTCCAGTTTTCAAAAGGATGTAATCAATTTTAAATCTTGTCAGTTTGCGATTTTTTAATCCTCTCCAAAAATCCTTGCTACAGTGGTATATCTATTTGTACCTTTTAAATTTTTATCTTCCCTGTCGTTATTTCAAATGAGTAAGAAAATGGTCTGCTGAGAAAATGGAAGCATCTGGACATCAAGCCGTATTAAATAGACAGTGTAACTAAAGTTGGGCACTCTCCACTTGTTTTCAGTGCTGCTGCTATTCATTTGAGACCATGTACTTGGCTCAGCTTGGAAATCTGTTTCCTGTGGGCTGCCCAAGCACCAGGCTGCTGTTCTGAATGGCTGTCTTTCTGTCTAAACAAAATGTTGGAGAGAAATGGGGAGTGGAGGGACTAGTTCCAGAGAGCTGCAGAGCTGGTAAGTCTGATCCTTACTCCAGTGCTTTACTGATTAGGCCATGCTGCTTCCTCAAACTGTCAGGGATCAGGACAGTACCAGCCTCTGCCAGGGTACGATGCAGTTGTACACAACAGTGCAACGAGTCAGGCACCAGGCCTGCGTGCAGGATGCAGTATGAAAACAGCATTGCTTAATTTGAACTGACAGCATTTGATACAACACATCGGAAGCTATAAGGGCCAGGAAGCATTTCTTTTCAGCCGGATTGCTGATGATAACTTGGATAGCAGATGCTCCAGCTAGATTACAGAGGCAGGACAGAAAAGGTCTTTCTTTCTCACAATACCTACTTGCTAATTTCACCCCTAGCCTTCTCAGCTTTCTCTTCTGTTACACTGAGACCTCTGCTACTTTCATATGGAAAAAGTGAAAACCTGTGCAACCCTTGTTCTGTATCACTTTTCTTACAAACAGAGAGGCAAGATTGGCAGGAAAATAAAGGTTAAATATTTGCACTTTCTTGCTTTCCACTTATTTCAGGAATCAGCATACACGTGCACAAGTTGAAATTCAAAGCTGGATGTCCACTATTCAAGATTTGTGCCATACTTTAATTGTGCCTCGTGCAGACAGATTATATACAAGGAGATGATGCATGAGATGGCAAACAGAAGCATTCTGTGGGGACTGTGAGTTAGAAGTTGCAATCCTATCAAAACACTGGCAAGAATGCATAGTTTGTAGGCCTCACATAAACCCAGGGTTTCGCTGGACTCTGTCTACCTGCATGAAGAAAGGAGTTGCTACACTTTAACTGAGGCAACTGCAGACATCTTACATGCTAACCTTCCTCTGTTTCGGACCCCTGCTGCCCCAGCTCAAGGAAGTCTGTTCTGAGCTTGCCAATTCATACATATTCATACTGCATATTGAATAAGACAACAGCCTGGCTATTAAATCTCCTACTTGCTGATGGGTTTGATATTGTTGCTATATTTTGTTAAGCAAAAAATGTAATTTTTACTTTCGTTCTACATCAGTCTCTTGGAATTTGTCTTTGCATGTTCAAGTTGTTTTAGGTACCGTGACTTGGATAATCTCTGTACATTACTATTATTACAGCACAGCCTGCAGAAAAACTCTGGGTTAGGGTGCCATTGTGGTAGGCACTATATGTACATATTAACCACTCCTCTGCACTGCTGTCCTCTTGCAAGTTGCTCTTGTGAGGCACGACACAAAAAAATGATAAGAAAGTAAGACCATTAAGTCACTTGTCCTAATGGCCCAGAGAGCCATCAACAGAGCCAGACCCAGAGTCCAGCTCCAAGTCCCAGGCCTTAGCTCGTTGGACTGGGAGGCCACTGGATGCCAACAAATCACAAGTTGTCATCCCACAGGTGTGTCTGGGCTTGTGGATTTGAATTAGCTGCCAGTTATGGTGTAGGAGATGGATAAGGGGAATGTTTAGTGGTGATAATATGATTCTTCAGCAGCAGAGGGAAATTCCCTGTGTCCCCTCCAACAACAAGAGGAGATGGACCTTTTCCTTGTCTCATCCTAGCAAAACAAACAAACAAACAAAAACTTGCTGACTGAATTTCAGCCTAGGATTTGTTTGTGAGTAAATAAACTGAGGTGTGGAAATCAGCTGGTAGGCAACTAGGGTTCTGTTCCTGTTCGTGGTGTATTGGATGGCTGTAGCTGCTTTAATCTGGGAAGACCCTTGTAAACGAAGAAGAGACAGTTCCTTTGTTTATGCACTGTTTGCATCACTGTGTGGCTACTGGTGTGAAAAACAGCAGTTCCCTGAGCATCCTGCATACAGGGCAAGTGCTTACAGCAAATAAGAGATGCAGGCTGGGGCAGGGGAGGGTGGTGAGCAGTGGTTTGTAATTTACAGTGATATTTCTTTGACCACTTAGGAAAGAGTTAAACAGCAGAATCTCCTGATCGTTTTTTTTTCACCCCCCAAGGCTGTGTCTTACAATAAGGAAGGATTTCCTGTCCCCTTTGAAGAAAACTTTAAAGGCATGGTGGCTGAGGACGGCCACAAGCTCACAGCACCGTGCTCAGCACAGCCCCATATTGAGCAGGACAGCAGGACTGACAGCAGGACAGCAGGACTGACGAGCAAGTGTGAGATGCAGGCAGCATCAGCAAGACAAAGGCAGAGATAGTGAAAATGGGAACTAACCCAGAGAATTAAGGGAACCAAGCAGCATCTGATGAGAGCTGAAAGGAAAACCCGGCTGGTGTTTCTGAGCAGTGCAGTCGCCTCTGCTGCTTGTGATCCACCCCATCGAAGGATGCCAGGGCAGGATGAGAGGTGAGGACGGAACAAGTAGATCCCACTTCAGTACATCCCTGCTCTGTCACAGTGTAACCTGCTCCTGGCCAGCTACAAGAGGGGAAGGGATATTAATGAATTTTTCTGATCCCCTTGGGCAGCATTTTGCAGAGAGCTATGAAATGGATGGAAGGAGTTAATGGCTGCAAATTCAGACTCTGTCTCCTCCCCACTGTTTTCTCTTCCACTCCCATGTTGTTACTTCTATGCAGTGCTCAGTCTGAGCTGCCGATGGAGCAACTTCCTTATTGCACACCACCCAGGCACAAACACCAGCTTCCCCAAAACTTAGATGATTTACTTTTTTTGTTTGTTGGTTTTAATTTCACAAAAGGGCTTATTTAACGTATATGCTAAAGAGTCTGTGATAGTACCTCTATTTAGCGATCACAGTTCTTTTTGTGACCCCCCCCCCCCCCACCCCCCCCGAAAGAGAGAGAAACAGTCGTAAGAGAAACAAAAGTAAGGATGGGACAAAAGTTTCAATAGTGCCAGTGAGGGGCACAATGTGGGGAAGCCCACCAAATGCCATCTTGGCCAAGGAGGAATAATGGAGTCTGTGGACATCCCTGGCCAGTTTCCCTCAGAAATGAGGTCAAAGAGATGCAGCTCCAGAATTAAGGCGAGCCCTCTCCTTCCATGAAAGCTTCAGTACAAATGATTTTGAAAATTAGAGTCTTTCATATACCTGCCCCAGCATCTTTTGAGGTTTCATTTGGGGGAAGAATGGGTTCTAGGAGTTGTATTTAAAATGCCTAACACCTATCCATGGCAGTCGCCTCCTTTTTATTTGCTAAAGAATATCTCAAGCTTCAAACTCCTTGTGATAAAGCATGCTTAGGCTCAGGCTAATTTCTTTGTACACTATCAGGCAATGCAGCTGATTTTGAGAACTATTTTAACTGGGGAAATATAGGTAGTTATGCCAATATTAACATTTATTTGAAGAAAGGAAAGGAAAAGAGAAAAGAACTATCAGTACCTTAGGGGTTTGGCACAGGACTTTGAGGTTTGGCAATGAAATATTCCTGAGGTTAAAGAGGTGTTTTTTGCCATCCCTGCAAAAACCCTGCCCAATTTGGGAGAGTTGTAAGACTATGAAAGTTACTATTCCTGCATGTGCAGTAGAACTTGTTAGTGGCCCCACTCTGTTGCCGTGTGAATACTCTGCCCTCACTGGATTGTACTCCCACACCCCACCGAACCCTGAACATCCTTCTGCAGGCTGGAAACTGAAAATACAGTCATTCAGTTTTGAACAGCACTAATTTGGTTTTGGAACTCTGGCATGACCATTTCCAGGAGAGGACCTATGTGTCCTGCCTGTGCTTTGACTCACTTACCTTATTTGTCCTTCAGTGCACAAGATCCCAGGTCCAGGGTAATGTGTCAGGGAGATCTGTCACATGTTGTGACTTGATGGTAATGTCAACAGCTGGTGACAGGGAGGGTAGTGGAAGGCTGTGTATTAGACTGCAGGAAGATCTGCAGAGTTTCTCTGGCAGCGCTCAGACTGTGTCAGAGAGCATTTCAGCCCAGGGACCCCAAGCACCATCACGTACAGGGTGCTCTCTCTCCTACGTAAGGAAAGCACCCCCTTTCATCACTTTGCCTGCCTGTGTGTCCAGGCGAGTTTGCTGGAGTTTCTCATGGAGCTGTTCAGGAGGAGCTACAGCAGGTGTCAACGTTCCTGGACTCTTGCAGGTGGGGGTGGAGACAGGTCATAAGGTTTTATAAAAGGAATTGGATCTTAATGAAGATTTACAGTTTGCATTCTCTTTAGTGGGTTTCTTCCATCAAATGATTATACTTTGACTGTTCTCATCAACAGCTCTGTGTGTGTGATTTCTCAGCTCCTGTATCTTTATTTGGGACACTTCACAAAGGGTAGAGGTCTCCCAAATCAGAGAGAGAACTCTCTGAGGAGCCAGCATGTGCTCCAGCAACAACTAAGCACCATCACAAAACTCTCCACTCCCCAACAGCAAAGCTTGTTTCTTTACCCTGACACAAAGAGCAGCATGTACAGGAAGAAAACAAAAACACTTCCTTAACAAAAACGTGATAACCCCCCTATAACAGATATGAAAGCATCTACCTGACAGAAGACACTTTACTGCACATACTTGAAAAGAAGATGGGAGAAAGTTTAGCATGTGGTGGACATTAGTCATTTCATTTAATGCAGTGCTGGAGGCACTCAGATACATCAGCAACCAAGCAAAGCTAGGAACTTAAATAGAACTACCTTACATGTAATATACAAAACATGTTATACAATTTGACATTCAGTGAATATTAGCAATCACTATCCCAGCATAGATAGTAAAGAACTGAAAGCTATGGTTTCTCCTAAGCAACAGAGATATACAGAAAATGTCAGCACACTCTTGTGCTTGGCTTACACTCTGTCATTTTAAGATGTTAATGGACACAGCCTAGAATTAGGAAGATGCTTTCCCTCTTAGACCCCACAGTCTATCCAGTAGCCAGTGTCCCACCAATGTCTTTGATTTCAAATCATGTTTCCTCCTACCTCCTGTTGCTGTGTAGAAGGGGTGGCTGGAAATGGCCATCCCAGTGCGCTAAGAAAACACACTAACCAGAAGCATCCTCTGAATTCCACAGTCCATAAGCATGAAGCTTTTGTATTCTTTCCGATCATGGGACAAGCACTTACTGAGGAAAAGGTGAATTGTGGGTTGTCTTCATCCTTCTGATGGTCTGCGGGCAGTTCTGCAATCAGTAGCCTTACTGGATTTGTAATGCTCCACCAGAGGATCAGAGCTTCAGTAACAAAGCAAAGCCCTGAGAACCACCCTGTGCAGTATCTGAGGCGTGTGAGTGGCCATGGCAGGCAGGTCTGGGACTGACAAAGCCTCTGCTGTAGCATAGGAGAAGGGGAGGAGAAAGGTGCATAGCACTTGTGGATGGAACCTTGGAGTGTGAGCAGAAATAACCTGTGGGATGGTTGCTTAGGCTCCTTTTTCTCTTCTGGACCTTCCTTCTTTCCTTCTCTTGTGTGCCTTCCTGTTTCCCTCCTTGTCCATTATTTTTCGCTTTGTGTACCAGTGGCCTGGAGCAGAGTAGTTCTGTAACGCATCAGAGCTTTAGGAGCTTGTACCTGACCTACTTCTAAATTACCAGCTTGATGAGGAGACAGCCACTTTTTTGACTTCATTCATCACAGCAAATCGTCTGTCCATTTTGTGACTTTTTTTTTTTCAGAGTCCTTTAGTTCTGTAAGCTTTGCTTGACAATGCAATCATCCTCTGCCTTGCTAATGATTTGCTTTTCTTTTTCTTTTGGATTCAGGTCTTAAGTCTCTGTGGTAAAACCCCATCCATTGCTTTCTCAAAAGCATTTCCCCACAACTCTGTGGGATTCTGCTTCTATGTGCATTCCTAAGCAACAACCATCACCACTGTCAGCTCTGCCATGAAGATCATCCTGCTTTCCACTACCTTTTTTATAAGCTCTTCTGCTTTCAAGACATCAGTGTGATTGTTCCCATGGGGCTACTGCAGAAAGGCAGAGTCACAAACGCAAAACTGAAGGCATCACTATTACTGCCTAGCCCCATCCTTCCCATTTAACAGAGGGCAACAAAGCTTCTTTCTTTAAGTCTTGAGTTGGGTCTCGTAACTTGTGGCTGAACTGGAGAATTGCTTGGATACCTATCTTCACATACCAAGAGAGCACATCAGAACAAATTCTGGATCAGACTAGCAGTTTGTTTATCCTGGAATCATATTTTTGTATGTGCTAAAATACTTAACACTTTAAAGGCAGACAAAAACTGTAAATGTCATAATATTTTAATTGCAAAATTGTAGTTAGAGTATTGACCCTAATACTTCTGGGTTCTGATATTAGCTATCTCCTGACAAGAAGCAGGAATGGTACAGCATAAAGTAAGATGCCAGTACAGAAATCTGGATATTGCAAGTGTCCATCATACCAGTGCACACATATTGTCTGTCCTTACTTTGTGCAGACTCATCCACTGCATCTGGTCTAAGTAGTAACCCTTCACTCTCTTGAAGGGTGCAAGGAAGACTTTTTTTCCATTTTCACATCCAGGGTATTCTGTGTTTGGAACTCCATAGATTCCATCATGACTGAGCACATGCAGGACTTACTGCACTACCCTTGTCACATAACAAAGGCTCCTCCTCGCCACTTGGCCCTGTGCTGTTGATAAGTTCTGAGATTTTGTTTTAAGATTTGAACTGGAAAAGCATTATTCTTTCAAGAATCTCAAAGAGTGCTCTGGACATTAGCAATTCTAACCTCTACGTAGGCTTTCTTATGACATATAACTTGATTGCAGTGTAGGTTTTTGCAGTTTAATTCTGAGATGTGTGCAAGATCAAATTCTTCTCAGGTACAAGCATGTGCATGGAGTGAGGGTTGTCTGCCCTGTCTGCAGGTCAAATAACTGAACTGAATTTGGCCCAGAGTTATAAACCAGCCTCCTGCTTCCCATACTTAGGATCAGAAATGTAATCAGATAGCCGTGTTCCTAGAAGACTCCTAGAGAACACAAGCTCTGCCTAGAGGATCTGAATTCTAACTAAACAGTGCAGCCAACAAGGCGCTGACTGTCAGAAAGGATGGTGATGTTACTAGATCCTTGTAGAAAACTTATTGTCTTTTGTCTGCATAATTTTATTTTCAATTACAGAATCAATCTAATCTGGAAAATCTTTGCAGGAAAATAGTCTCTTTGTTGACAAAACCAAAGCTTTTAATAACATCACTTACATTCTTATGGCTGGCAAAACACTTGTCTGTTTAACACTGTTTAGCCTCAGCTTGTGAAAACCAGCCATTCTGGCCCCTTGCTCCTTTCAAGGACCTTGACTCAGCATGATCCAAAGCTTTAGCCTCCTTTATGGAAGAGAAATAAGATAAACGTTTTCCTTTTAAAAGGAAAAGAACAGATTTTCTTTGTTACTGCTGAAAGTTGTTTCGCATCACCTTGCAAAGCGTGATGGAAAGGGATGTGTGACTCACTCCATTTATGAGGACCTCAGACACAAAATATTCAGATTACATTATAGTGCCCTTTGTGAAGACATGTTCCTTGTTAAGAAGACATTGATAATGTATTAGGAAGAAGTCGATAACGTAAATACCTCTTAAACATCATGACTTGTGGGAAGGCTAGGGTTCATAACAAAGCTTATTGAAATGGACTCAAAGCTCATTGACTTCAGAGAGCTTTGGGTTGAGCTGAGAGATGTGCTGTCTTCGGTACTCATTGAAATGCAGCCCATCCCTGGAACAATAAGAAGTCCTAGAGGACTGGGTGGCCTCTGGAAAGTCAGCTACCCATTGCCAGGCAGTATCCACATCATAGCAGTTGCTTACAGCTGCCCTCACTGATGGAGAGTGGAGGGAAACATGAACCTTCACAACATGAATAACGGCCCCTGCCACATCTGGGAGGGATGCTGATGAGCTGGACTCAAGAGGTTTGTATTAGACTGTGCCAGCATTTGAGATGTGAGTGTGGCTTCTGCTTAGGTTCAGGGCAGATGACATGAACTCTCCCTCCACATAGGTCTTTCTCTGATTGAGAATAGAATCACAACATCACAGAAGCAGTGATCCTTGCTGAGCTGACAAGTCACTGGGTTTGTGCGGCTGTTTAAGGCAGGCTCAGATTTCCACTCAAACCTTTCACTTAGCCTTCAAAAAGTTTGGACTTGAAGACATGGATTGGCTCTGTCCCTTCAGATCGTTAACAGAAAGATGAGTCACAAACTCATTTCACCTAGCCCGGAAGGCTACCAAAACAGTCTCACAGGGAACAGGGGACAACTTGAATTATAACATTTGTTGGCCACAGAATATGAATTTCCACCAGGCAAGTGGGAAGCCAAGGTGAAAAAAGAGATTGACATAGCTTGACCTGTTTCTACTCTTAAGTGAGGGGAGTGCAGCATTAACAAGAAATTAGGATGTGCTTTGGGCTCTATTTTACATCAATAACCTCTGTAAGTAACATAAACCTTATCATTAGGTATGTGTATCTTGTCCCCTTCCTCCTTCCTGAAGTTCTGCTGTTGGTGGTGTTTGAGTTTTCCTTGGTTAATGAAGCTTTTACTTTTTTTTTTTTTTTGAAATGTTGTCTCCAAAAATAAGTCCCTTCTAGAAGGACTACTGCATATTTAGTTCTATGGTAGCCTCATCCCACTTTTATGATTGTCTTGCTGGTGGGGGAAAGAAGATTGGGGACTGGGTGATTTTCATTTGTTTCCGCAGAGCTGTTAAATTTCTTAACAACATACTTAAACTAAGACCTGATTCAATTTGCACATGGTATCTAAGGGAAAGGCATTTGGGTCAGTCTCAAATATTAAGACTAAATTTTACCACTAAGCACAGTAACATGGGGGGAAGGGAGAGTATGAAGACAGCGTAGCTGCTCTGTTGCTTTTGTTGGTGTCTTCATTTGGACAATCACCACAAAGTGCTGAATTCTTTGCTGTGAGCTATGAATGAAGAGTAGCATGTGTTTGTATGCCTGGCAGCATATTCCCAGTTTAGAAGAAAGGAGACTGTGGCAGAGATGTACAGAGCAACTTGTCTTAAGCCACACAGCAGGTCACTGCAAAAGTCCAGCTGTCTAGTTTCCCGATGTGATGCTTTCCTGATACCAGAGAAATTAGTAATCCTGGTGAAAATGAGCCCTGAAGAAAATCTGTCTGGGGGTGCTAATGGATCACAGTAAAATCTGGTGTCCAGAAACACCCTGATATCAGAATAGCTCCAGGGTCTAACACAGGCCCATCATGGACATCCAGCATGAGCTTCTGACTCGTGTTTGCCTACAGAGGCTTAAGACATCATTAACCCCAAGTGTTCATCTGACTGCTGGAGAGGACTGCCCACGGCCCAGAGTGCAAACGAGGGAGCATAGACCTGCCTATTATCCATAATCCAATGTTTCAGCCTCAGTTGCCAGTGAAGGGGAGTTTGAACTAAAATATTAATCCGTGAACTGGAGCACCCAGCAACTTCTCCCTTTCTGCCAACAGTGCTGCAAAGCATGCTACTGCTGCAGCAGGGCTGGCAGAAATCTAAGGACAGTGGTGTGTTAAGCTGCCCCAGGAAGAACTGTGAAGTTTGCCCATCTGAATCTGCAAACTTGCCTCTATAAAAATGCTGTGGTGGTTTTAATCATTCAGTTTCAATGAATACCTACAGATTAGGCTGGGGAGGCTATTTCTGTTAGATACAGCTCACGTCTCTGTTTTGCACTGCATATTAGAAAGGGAAGGTGCTCCTTTATCTTGTCTCAGAAGGAAGTTATTATTCTAAGATAGTCTGAAGATCAAAGCAGCTATATAAATGAGAGGGCATGGCTCACCACCTTTGCATTTGTCTATGTGCACACACATGTGTATGTACATATGCAGGGGTTACGTTTGCATCTTATTTGCCACAGACTGATCTAGAAGCTCTTTGCAGACTGGAAGCTCTCCATCCCCCTACGCACATATTTACACATGCCTATGCACCAGTGTTCTTTGCACCCTCAGTGTTAGACATGGCTTTGTAAATGTGGAACTGAAACTGTCGGAGTAGGTGAGCTAGCAGGAAGCAGAAGCCCTCATCTGGAGCTGGATGGATCACAGCTCCAGAGCTAACCTTCTCCACTGGGAAGAGTGACGTGGGATCTCTAGGTACACCACATTGTCCAGCTCAGCTTGACTAAAAGACTGCCTTCAGTATTGTTTAACTCGGTGGTATTTGGGTTGAAACCACACCATAGAAAGTGAAGTTCAGAGGGAATGGAAACACAAGCTGAACCCAAAAAGCAGCCAGTTGCCACAAAACCCCTCTGGCCCCTCAGCAGTTGAGCTTCCTATGAGCTAGCACCCAAGCTGACCCTCCTGAGGTTACAGGATACTGTATGACAGGATCACAGCCAGCAGTAGCATGGCTGCAGGCCAGGAATGAGGGAAGGAAGGCTAGTTCTTCAGGTCTGAGTTTTGTTGACACTGGCATGTATTTTTCCGTGATGGGTGTCTGGATGCCAGTATGCTGAAGGAGAGGCAGAGCTGGTTTGACAGATCCCTGCTTGTGTTACAATGAAATTCCTGGAGCAGTGAAAATTTTCAGCCATGTGGAAATGTTTTGATGTTGTGAACTGTGTTCAGAATGGCAGCAATTCTTCCAGAAGCCCTTAGCCACAAGCAAGTGGATATAGACTTTAAGCAGAGGGCAGGATGGCTCTGGGTGAAGGTTCTATTCATGAGGTCCACACACACCTATTTGATACAACAAAGGTAAAGAAAAGGCCCAAAGCTGAACCCATTTTTTTGCCTCCCTCTTGCCTGTAAGGGAGTCCACAATCTGTGAATGCGTCTGTGAACGCGTATTTGTTTCAACAAGATGAACTGGTCGAGCACAGTATTGCACAGGCCAGCCCAGATAGTCAGGCTGAAAAGGTAAGATTGAAATCATTTAATAGTAGCAGTTTCTTGCACTCCAAACATGTCAGCTTAAAACTTAGTTATCAAATATTGCTGAAAGATGCATAAGGTTATTTTGGTTATAGTGCAATCTGGATCTGCATGAGGAGAGCAGAATTAAGGTGGCATATACATTATGAACTTTCAAATGTTATTCCATTACTGCAAATCCTGAATGTCGCATTAATTTGGATTACTGTCCTTTACATAATTCATTCAGAAGAGAGTAAAAAAAAAGTCTTAAAGCCTTTCACACTCAGCTTAGAATTGAGCTTTTGGGGTCAAATTGTGGGTGAATCCAAGAAAACTTGCAAATTTTTCATGATTTCCACCTGAAGTCAGCCTGGTCAAGCCCCTTCCAAAAGCTTCTGAAAGTTAGCAGGTTCCAGAGAAGCTAGTGAAGCTGTGGGTTTGCACTGAAACCTGAAATTTAATGAAATGCAGATGTTTGATATAAATGCTCTGCAGAGATCCAGCTGTGGCATGTGAGCAGGCTTCAAGAAGTGTTCAGTGCAGTGTGGCTCGCAGCACACCAGGCTGGAAAAGGTCAAGCAAAAGAGCACGGGGACAGTGTATGGTGACAGCCTACATCTAGGGAAGAAGAGAATTTTAAAAAATCTTATTCCATGCATAGTTTTTGCTCATAATGAAAGATTTATCTTGAAACCTGTCTTCCTCATCAAGAAAACAGCAGCACAGAATGTGAAAGGCCTGGAAAGAAAGGCAATATAAAAAGTTGATACTGAGCCTGTGCAGCCTTGAGAACTAGGGGACACATGAAAGACACACTAAAGGAAAAGTGTCAAATGGAAATTAAAAGCTGCTGGTGCAATTAAACTAGAGGAGTATAGAAGACTGCTCAATGGTGCAGACCCAGAAGGGTGAGATAAGGACATTGCGCTCAGTGAAAGTGGCAGGGGTTAAGGCAGAGCATTTTGTGGAAAGTTTGGAAGTGTCAGAGGATCATGTATTCTTGCAAAAAATGTTATGTGCCAGGGAAGGGCTCAAGGTGACAGCATGGAGCAAAGGGAAAACTGTACAGAGATTTGTCAGGGGCTAGGAGGTCATTTCTACCAATAAGGGATATAAAAAAAGCTTACTGACCAGATGGTCACAAAGCACAGCAATAAAAAAATTCATGAACATCTACTCTGGTGAGTCTGTCGCTGGGAAAGGCCAGTATAAATACACTAAGCCAAAAGGTCAATTGCAAATACAAGTCCAAGGTAAGGATGCTGAAAGGATCACTCGGTGCACAGAGCTGTGTCAGTTGGGAAACAGTAAACAGAATGAAAATTGGTGGAAGGCAGAAAAATGGAAAGTAGAAGACAATACCAGTGAGGTGGCAATCAGCACAAATGGTGGAAGAAATACGTAGAAATTGTAAAAGACCCAGGCCAGTCTGTTAAAATATTTACAAAATGCAGGAAAATGTGCACACTGGGTGAGGAAAGGGATTCCTCATCCGTTTAAGATTGTAATACAATGCAGCAAACTGAAAAGGATTTTCCAATTAACAGTTGTGAACCACCCATCACTGGCAATAGTACAGTCAGTGTAAGGCACATGTGTCAAAATGGAATAGTTAAAAGCGCCTGCAAAGAACTGTTATTTCGAAGAACAGCGCCAGAGCTGGGCACTGTTTCTACATTCAAATAGAAAGGGAAAATGCAAAAAGGTTAGGATGCAAGTCATCTAGCATGGAATTAAACACATATGTCCCTCAGTCTGATCAAGAGGCTACATGCCACTGAGTTTCAGAAGGACAATCTGGAACCATAAGTGCGGATGTTAAACAGACTCGCGGGCTTTATGGGAAGAGGGAAGTTCCCAGCAGCATCCAACAGCAGATCCGGCACTTGCAGGGCATGCTGCATGACAATTTCTGCTAGTTTTAAAAAAGAGGCTAGAAGGAAAGTTGTGGAACATGATGAAGAATAAAAGAATCAATAGACTGGATTTACTCTGTAGGGATCAAGGAAAGAGCACACAGAGGACTCCATGTGAACTCAAACAAACAAACAAACAACAAAAAAAAACCACAAACTAAACAAAAACAAATCCTTGTGGGTCCCTTCCAACTCAGGATATTCTATGATTCTATGAAATGAAAGGGGATGCTTTTAATTGTCCATAAAAATAAAATCCATTCTGAGATGGCAAGAGCCAAATTATTAAATAAATTGAATGCAGTGGCAGGATTTTAACAGATCTCCTTGAACACAAAGTGCTCCAAGATCCGTATTTTGAGAGCACTGTTTGGCAGATACTGCATTCTTAAATGGCCATTTTGAATCTATTCAGCACAGTTCTTCTGGCAACAGAATAATGAGCCCAGGTGCTATGTCTAGAAGAGAAGAAAATCTACACTGAAAGCCTAACAGATTGGGCAATGGGGTCCCCTAATGTCAAGAACAGTAGAGGACAGGACTGGAAATTGTGAGAGCTTTATAAACTTAAACCAAACAAGGCTTAATATAAATTTCAAAGAAGAAAATCAGCTACCTAGGATGGTGAGACTGTTCTAGAGGGAAAATTTGCTTGAGGGTGTAAAGACTCAAGCAATATTGAACATGCAATCTGAAAAAAAAAATCTGAAACTGTTAGTCATGTTCAGTTATGTCAGTAAATTCATACATTGATGACCATAGAATTCGATAGGGCTTCTCCTTCACAAAGTTACCTGGTGGGTAGGCTACAGTATGCAGGAATTGAAAGATTTCAAGGATATTCTGACACGAACATCACTTCTGAAAGATTTTTGACCCACAGGAAGACATAAAACTGTCCGTGGAGACTCTGCACAGAGATCAAAAGGAGGACAAAGAAAAGCACAATTGTATTGTCAGGGAACAGGTGTTCAGTCTCACGTGCACATAGTGCTACAATAGCGGTAGACAAGATGAGCAAACAAATTGAAAAAGAGACAGAAATTCTGGTGTATGGACTTGGAGAAGTATCATAGAATCATAGAATGATATAGGTTGGAAAAGACCTCTAAGATCATCCAGTCCAACCATTAACCTGGCACTGCCAAGTCTACCACCAAACCATGTTCCCAGGCTCCACATCTACACATCTTTTGAAGACCTCCAGGGATGGTGACTCGACTACTTCCCTGGGCAGCCTGTTCCAATGCTTCACAACACTTTCAGTGAAGAAATTTTTCCTAATATCCAACTTAAACCTCCCCTGGTGCAACTTGAGGCCATTTCCTCTTGTCCTATCACTTGTTGCTTGGGAGAAGAGACCGACCCGCATCTCATTGCTGCCCCCTTTAAGGTAGCTGTATACAGTGATAAGGTCTCCCCTGAGCCTCCTTTTCTCCAGGCTAAACAACCCCAGCTCCCTCAGCTGCCCCTCATAAGCCTTGTTCTCCAGACCCCTCACCAGCTTCGTTGCCCTTCTCTGGACATGCTCCAACACCTCCATGTCCTTCTTGTAGTGAGGGGCCCAAAAGTGAACACAGTATTCGAGGTGCGGCCTTACCAGAGCCGAGTACAGGGGACAATCACTTCCCCAGTCCTGCTGGCCACACTGTTTCTGATTCAAGCCAGGATGCTGATGGCCTTCTTGGCCACCTGGGTACACTGCTGGCTTATATTCAGCCAGCTATCGACGAAAGGTATGACCAAAGGTACAGCAGTTCATCCAAAAGCAGCAAATATTTTGTGATTCCCGAGTTGCAACACAGGTTCTGCCTTGTAATGATAAATTTACATGACAGCATATGCTCCATATGTCGATACACAATCTGATGGTCTGGACTGGACATTTCACACCCATGATAAAGCCAGTTGTATCACTCTATCTCCAACCAATGGGTCTATCTCCACTCCAATGGGTCTGGAGTGTGAAACAGACAGAAACAAAAAGGCTGCCAGCTTGTTGCAGGTTGAGAAAGGAGATGAAACTTCACCACTTGATCCTCCATTTTTCTACTGTAAAAATGAGCTTTAACCAGAATGCTTTTGACAAATGCTCAAAGCCTCTTTGCCACCAAAGAAGAGAAGGGGGTACTAGCTATGCTTTTCCTGTTCATTTTAATAGGTTGTTCCTGTGGCTAATTGTTGGGATAGAGCACAACACTGCAATGGCAACTAAGATGTCCTGTGACAACCATGATGCCTTTGATCATATGAAGGGAAAATGCTGGGCTGAACAGGAGAAGAGCAATGACTGTATCCAGAAGGAAGAGACAGCAACATTGCATTTTGGACATAGATCACTGTAGGCACAGCAGAAATGCAAGAAAAGCATGGGCCAGTCTGAAAGAAAAGAGATTGCCAGGAGAAAGGACTAAGAGTGCTCTATGAACAATTTTCAGTTTCATGGGAAAAGTCAGAATTCAACTGTTTTGTGAGGATGTGACTAACCTGTGCCTGTATCATATGAGAGGTCATGAGACTGCACTTGGGTGGATGATTCTGGGTTATCTGAATACTTGACTGACAGAACAGATGAGCCAGTGTGAGATGCTGAAACCAATATCACCAGGTCAGCCAGGAACCCAGCTATGCAGCCCAGGCTGGGCCCACCCCTAGCAGAGAGTGAGACTCCTGGGGAGACACTGTCATCTTCTAAAGCTCCCCTTGTACACAGTATCCCAGCTACAGAGCCTACGTCTTGTGGCTCTCAGCTGTGTGAATTTATTGATATGTGGCTCACAGAATCAGGAAGGTTGAGCAGCCACAGAAAACTGATACTGATTTCATGCCTTGACCCACTCTCTATGATTTCATGATTTCTTCTAGCCCTCTGCCTTTAGTGCTATGTTCAGGTTGGGAAGATAGGATCAACTGTTTGTAATGGAGTACACTGGAAGTTTCTGAGAAGTAGCCACGAGCCGGAGTACAACAGCTACAAGTGCTACAGAGTGCCCCAAATACTCATTTGCTGGAAGGAATCCAAGAACTGCTGTGACAAAGAAAGGACCACAGCTCAACAGGATGTCCTGGGCCATGGTAAAAAACTGTGACATTCATGGTGGGACATACACTCTCAGAAACCCTCATAACAGTGGATTTTGGTGTGTATGGAGCAGATATTGTGAAGAATTTGCTGAAAAATTGTATGAGTCAAAATGAGTACTGGCCAGTCAGAGCTACTTTGATAAAAAGTAGGCTTGTAGAGACTTGTCTTCCTGAGCAGTCCTGAGCTGCCATATATGCCTGGCTCATCCCCATCAGTCACATCCAATATTGAGAATGATAGATACTATTAGCAGACTTACATAGATATTAGCTGGCTGATGTGGCTCCTGGCATCTTGCTCATAGTAAGAGATCACAGAAAAAGTTGAAAAATTGCCCTTTACATGTCATAGAATCACAGAAGGGTTTAGGTTGGAAGGGACCTTAAAGATCATGTAGTTCCAACCCCCCTGCCATGGGCAGGGACACCTTGCACTAGACCAGGTTACTCAAATCCCCATCAATGGGGCCTTGAGCACTTCCAGGGATGGGGCATCCACAGGTTCTCTGGGCAACCTCTTCCACCCTCACCACCCTCAGAGTAAAGCATTTCTTTCTTATATCTAATATAATCTCTCCTCTTTTAGTTTAAAACCATTACCCCTTGTCCTATTGCTAAGTGTCAAAGAGTCTCTCCCCATCTTTCCTGTAGGCCCCTTTTAGGTGCCTGAAGGCCGCTATTAGGTCTCCCTGAGCCTTCTTTTCTCCAGGCTGAAGAAACCCAATTCTCTCAGCCTGTCTTCATAGGAGAGGTTCTCCAGCCCTCTGGTCACCCTCTTGGCCCTCCTCTGGACTTGATCCAATAGGTCCATGTCTTTCTTATTCTGGAGGCCCCAGAGCTGAATGCAGCACTCCAGATGGGGTGTCACGAGAACATAGCAGAGGGGGAGAATCACCTCCCTCAACATGCTGGCCACGCTGCTTTTGATGCAGCCAAGGATATGCTTGGCTTTCTGGGCTGCAAGCGCACATTGCTGGGGCATGTTCAGTTTTCCATCCACCAGTACCCCCAAATCCTTCTCCTCAGGGCTGCTCTCAATCCATTCTCCGCCCAGCCTGTGTTTGTGCTGGGGATTGCCCTGACCCAGGTGCAGGACCTTGCACTTGGCCTTGTTGAACTTCATGAGGTTCGCATGGGCCCACCTCTCAAGCTTATCAAGGTCCCTCTGGATGGCATCCCTTCCCTCCAGCATGTTTACCACACTGCTCAGCTTGGTGTCGTCCACAAACTTGCTGAGGGTGCACTCAATCTACTGTCTGTGTCACCAGCAAAGATGTTAAGTAGTGCTGGTCCCAGTGCTGACCCCTGAGGGACGCCACTGGTCACTGGTCTCCACTTGGACGTCGAGCTGTTGACTGCAACTCTTTGAGTGTGACCATCCAGCCAACTCCTTATCCACCTAGTGGTCCATCTGTCAAATCCATGTCTCTCCAATTTAGAGACAAGGATGTCATGCCAGACATTGTCAAATGCTTTGCACAAGTCCAGGTAGATGATGTCAGTTGCCCTTCCCTTATCCCCCAGTGCTGTAACCCCATTGTAGAAGGCCACCAAATTTGTCAGGCATAATTTGCTCTTAGTGAAGCTGGGTTGGCTGCCACCAATCACCTCTTTGTTCTCCATGTGCCTTAGCATAGTTTCCAGGAGGATCTGCTCCATGATCTCGCAGGGCTCAGAGGTGAGACTGACTGGCCTGTAGTTCCATGGGTCTTCCTTTTATCTGAGTGCATGCCCAGGACAATGAAAATGAGAACAGATTCAGAATCTGAAAATAATTCACAGAATTATTTTGCTATTAGTTTTGAAACCGAACAATGTGTTGCTAGTGTGGACTTACCTAAAAAAAGTTGTGTGACGCAGCAGATCAGTAAGATTGGTTGAAAATCCCTTGGTGACTGACCACAACATGCTTACCATTGTATTCAAGCAACCTGAACACTTATGGTATTTTATCTGTTACAGATTGCTATCTTTACAGGCTTTGAAGTAACAAATGAAACTTAAAAGGGGTTGTAAAAATTGGAATAATAATATAGCTAATTTGATATAGAACAGCATTTCTTAATCCGTTATCTATGAGACATCAGGAGGTGGGCTGCAAAGCATTCTCCATTTATTTTCTTTAAAACCTACGCACATATATTCCCACACATTTAAATTGGGAAAATTACCTAAAATTTAGTAGCATCCTACAATATGACTCAAGAGCATGTTTATTTCAAAAGAAAGTATTGTGCCTATAATAGCCCATTCAACTATTTTTGTGACAATGACACCCACTGTACTTAAACTGACTTTGTTTTGATATGACTTGACACAATGACGAAAAACAAGGACACATGAACATGATGGTAAGTGCTTGTCCCAGGTACCTCAAGTACTGTGTCATACGTGTGAGGGGTGGGTGGGGAATCTGATTTGGGGGGCAGAGGGGGTTTCTCATGCTGACAGGACAGTGTGGGATTAGAAATTTGGTAAACCCTGGCTGCTGGCAAGGGAAGACTGGAGAGGTACAAGACAGGTTTCAGGTTTTGAATACTATGGAGGAGGAAGCTTCATCTGGAGATCAGTCTTGCTTGTCAGGCAGATACCATTTGTTTCATTTCAACATCACAATGCGGGGGGCTGGGCAGTACAGCACTATTGGCTTTAAAGGAGCCTGGCAGGACGCATTTGGCTCTCTGCGCTGAATTTATCTGCATTGTTTTGTGCTCTGCCTGGTAAGTCATCCCACTGAGTAGTTGTGTGACGTCAGATTTCCTGTCTAGGAATTTACCTTTGTAAAGCTTGAATTCTCCATATAGTTGCCCATTATGGCAATGACAGAGCAAGATGTAGAAAGAGAGTGCTTCTCGTCCATTAGAAGAAGGAGTTGAGGTCCTCGGGCTCATGACTTTTGAGTTGCTGAGTGATTTTTGGCTATGTCTTGATAGCTTGTGAAGTAGAATAACTGCAGTATGAAGTTAACATACTTTCTGGTTCTCAGAGGAGCTAGGGTGCGAGATTTGATTCACTACTACTAGTAAACCTTGGTGAGACCTTTGCATAAAAAGAATTGCAGAAACAATAGCAACATGGCCATTACTTAAAGAACAGTAAATATTTTGCACTTCTGCAGAGTTCAGAAAAAAACAAGGGGCTTCTATAGTAAATAAGATAACCTAATTTTGATGTATCATTGACAAAGATTAAAATGTAAAGCCTTGGCAATGTAAATTCAGGGGTTTTGCATTGCTGTGCTAATGAGATTGCTGCAGGGAACTGGTTGCAGGTCCCTAAATCAGGATCCTTCGTTCCTCTCTCAGGTTGGATCACAGACAGCCATAAGTCATCCCCACCATGTGTCTTCTTCTGTCTGCTCTGTATATCCCTGTATGCCTCTAGGATAAAATCTGCCTCCTTTTTGGCCAAAGCTTGGAGCCGGTCAGCTCTGTTCAATTAGCAGCTCCAGAGGTATCTCAGTTCTACAAGGACTGAAAAAGCTACAAGGAGAAGTTGAGAAAGATTTGGGGAGCAGGAATACACAGTGGACACAAGGAGCATTTTGTTTAGTGTTTTGCTACAGAAAAAAACTGGCCTGAGAGATGCATGGGTGGAGTTGCAAGTCCTTCCTGGGCTGGAACAAGCATCTGGTTACATCCCCAGCACGCCCTTCCTCCTTCCCCTGGCACCAGGCGATGTGGGAAATGAGGGGGCTGCCACTGGGGGAGAGAGCTGCCCTTTGTAGGGTGCACCTGCAGGGAGTTCCCCCCGAAAGGTCACCCCCCTGCTTGGCTTTGATGGGTGAGTAGGGACCTTATTGTGCAAGCTTAGCAAGCTTGAGTGCACGGTTTGCTTCTGCCAGAGCAGAGTTGCTAGGTACTGTGTCAGGAAGATGAATTGTCTTCTAACTAACATCAGGGTTCCCTGCACCTTTGCCTGGAGCAGCCGGGGCTGGCTGGAGTGGCAGCGAGACTGAGGCCACTCAGATCAGGGGTAGGGGAGGTGCTGCGTGCTTGCACTCTTGAGCTGACAGTCCTACTACTCCTGTTTAAATAGGCATGCTCTAGAAATAGCTGCACCATTATCTATCTCGTGCATCACCTAAAAGCCAGGCAGACTTGACAGCAAATGGGACCAAGCAATAAATGAACTTGCGCTGTGTGACTTCATAGGTCAACAGGACAGGGAGGGGAGGAAGGGGGAAGGAGAAAGAAAACAACAACTTACAGCTTCATTTCAGACCCATTTCTTTGTCTGCTGCAGTCAGACAGGTTCCTGCTTAGGCAACTCCATTTTTCATTCTGAATGAATCACTGCAGTTCTGAGACAGAAATAATGAAGGAACTGTCTGTCTGTCTTCTTATCCAGTCAGGTTCTCCTACACCTTTGCCATTCTCTGCCACCCAAATCATTATGACAGCTCATCTGTGGCTAATAATTGGCATTTGCCTTTTGCAGGACTAAGGATAAAGAAACTGCCTCTGTAGGAAGTGGTATGACGCATTTTCTTTTCAGATGGGAACATCCCCCTAGCACAAGGTGAGAAGAGGGATTAATGATTCCTGGGCACTTAGTTCTAAGGATGCAGGAAGCAAAGTGCTATACACAGCTTTATATTTGAGAAAAATATGGCAGAGTGAGCCTTTGCTCCACTCTCCCAAAGCACTTGCTCCCAGGGGAAGGGAGGGATGGGAGATAAGTATTAAATTGTCAATAATCATTCTCAACTTTTCTTGGAATTTTGCAGGGACATCCCTTTCTGTCTGCGAAGTGGGTAACTGTGCTCCAAACCATTGATGGGAGCCTTCACTGGCATGTTTTGTAGCGTGCAGCAAAGAGCATGCACAAACGGGCAAATCAAGACACTCTCACTGGAGAGGTGGTCAGAGCGTTGACTATGGTGCTCTCGGGGAAAATTTCCACCTTAATAGCAGCAAGGGCTGGGTTAATGTTGGGATGAAATCCCCTCAGGGCATCTGTGTTTGTCAGTGAAATCTGCCTGTGTCAAAAGCAGAGAGGTCTGTCAGAAGACGCAGAAAATGGACATGATGAAAGTGTCTGATTGATTATGAGATGTGATTGCGAGACACCACGTTGTTATGGTTTTGAGGGGCTCTATCACGGATGACAGGTGAAGGCAGAATTAATGCCACTATATAAGCACTACAGCAGTTGCATCAGCAATACTGTGTTCTGTTTGGAGGGCCCAATTCCAAGAAAGATTAATTCACACTGGAATCACAGAACCACAGAATGGTTGAGGCTGGAAGGGACCTCTGGAGATCATCTCATCCAACCTCTCTGCTCAAGCAGGATCCCCTAGAGCACATTACTCAAGATTGTGTCCAGGTGGCTTTTGAATATCTCCAGGGAAGGAGACTGCACAACCTGCCCAAGCAACCTGTTCCAGTGCTCAGTCACCCTCACAGTAAAGAAGTATGAGTACATACAAGAAAAGGTTGCTAAGATGATCAAGGAATGAAGATCCTATCTTAAGTGAAGAAATCAGAAGGATTGTGGCTATTCAGCCAGGTAGTGTGGAATGAAGGAGGAGAGATGATTCCTGCTTTAAATACAACACCTGTGTAAACATAGGCCGACAGAAGAGAAAGTTAAACTAATGACTGATGTTGGCACAAAACCTAACAAGTTTAGCTGGGATATATAGGGGTTATGTATAAACTTGAGCAAGAAGTTAGAAGGTTTTAGCTGTTCCAGGAATGCCTCAGCTGCTGGGCGATGGGTTTTAGAATAAAAGCCCTTGCTTGTTTCTTTCCAAGGCCTACAGTAAAGGCATTATTTGTCCTCCCCTGAGGAGGGAGAGCAAATGTCCCAAAACATTTCCAGCAGACACATGCACTGGAGCAGCTTGTGTTCCCTTACTTGTGTTTCTACAAGCTTTCATCGTAGGCTGACGCTTGCAACAATTCCTTAAATGAAGAAACTGGTTTTTATTCTAGTTTTCCCTTTCTTGTTCTGTCCCAGACTCTCTGTTTACGTACAAGTACTACAGGCCTCTCTTGAACCTGCGGGTGTGCAGAGCTGTTTCTGCCCTTGCTAAGCTGCTGTGGCATACAAGAAAGGGGAGGGGAGGAGACAGGATGAACATTCACGCAGCACCCGTATCATATTTGCTCAGTCATATCACAGGCAATGTATGTTTTATGAACTACAGGAACAACCTCTGTGAGCACAGCATGCCCCCCTGCTTTTGCCTAGCCTGAATGAGCCTACCGAGCGTACAGAAGGTCATGATGGGTTTGCCTGTGAAAACTGGGGATGGTGCTCGTAAACCCAAGCAGCATCTTCTGTTCTTATGTTCTTTCTCTTTCCGTGCTGAACAAACTGATATTTCAAGAAAGCACTGCCCTGCTTTTCAGATGGGGTGTAGAACATGAGTCATGACTCCTTGTGGCCACTGAAGATCTGTAATACTTGGAGGGGAAATAGCACCCGTTGCTACTGGCTAGTATCAGTCACTTGAGGGCTGTTTTAATGGGGGATGAAACTACTACTGGCATTAGGCTTAGTAGAGGCAAATCCTGAGTTTCAGGAACAAGGAACAAACTAGCTGCTGAAATGCAGCCACGCACAGATAAATGCACGCTTGTCAGTTAGTAGAAGCTCCTCTGAAAACTTTTTACTCTTAAAACCACTATCGTGTCACAGATTTCAAAACCACTGGGACTCATTCTGTCACCTAATCTGACTTACAAGCATGCCTGGAAGAAGGCAGGTACTAGGTTTTGCAAACGTACCGCCAGTGGCAAAGGCGTCTCTTCACAAAGGCCCGCAAGTGAAGCCCTGGCTGACCCACTTCTGCAGCGCATCCCACCCTCCTGCCAGGTGCTGCTGGCCTTCAGGAGCAGTGCCCACAGGAGACCTCCTGCTTGCTGCCGTGCTGCTGTCCACGGGCAGACTCCTGGGCACAGAAACGGCTCCGGCAGCTGAGCCTGACTTGCCTGTGTCCGTGACCCAGTGTCCAGAAATACTTGGTGAGAGGGTGGCTCATGGTAAACTCCCCTTGCAGAGGCAATGCTCTTGTACCGATCTCCTTCAGATAATTGACAACAATGCTTGATAAATTTTGCTCACGATATTACTCGTCATTTTTCAACAGCTGGGAGGCAGAAAAGTTTAGGTTGTTTTTTAGAATGCTTTCAGTTAAAAAAAAAAAAAAAAGGAAGGTTGAAAAGAAACCAGATCTGGAAGTATTAATGATGGTGATGACCCAGCTGTAAATAACAGCAATAGTATTTGTTAGCAAGGGCATGTTTACTGAGACTTAAAATTAGTTAGTAAGCATCTCACAAGGTTGTTAAAGCCAATGACATCTTTCGGGGAACAGAAAAGTCCTATTTTTAGCATTTCCTCCTTCTAAAACTTACTTCCTTTTTTTTTTGTTTTTTTTTGGTGGGGGAGCTTTCTTCTTTATTGCCGGGGTGGTGCTGATTTCCTCCCTACTTTCCCCCTACTCCTAACTACCCGTCCCCTAGCAGCACGGCACTGTGTTGTGTTGTGACGTCCCCTTATCCAAATTTGGTGTCACATTCTGTCACCCTGATGGGCTGCTGTGCCACCGCCAAAAATAAATGCTGCAGTGGCCTTTCCCAAATGCGTATGGACTCAGCTGGGTCTCAGGACTTTTTATAGCCCTTCAGCTCAGTCCTATCTTTGGTAGCATCAGCATTTCCATAGTAACCAACTGTGATGTCAAAGTAACATGTTTTTTGGTGAGAACAGCAGGAAGCAGTGAACTCTTCATAAGCAAAGATCCAATTTTCATGCAAATGTCTCTCATAATGTCTGCCAACTGCTGTTTATGGTTCTAATCCTAATTACCTCACTGTTACCTTGCTGTCCCCCATCTGTCATACCCACCTGTTGTCTCTTCTTCAGTTAGGTAATGCGGTGCACGCTTCCTTAAAGGAATATGTGTGCACTGTTGAGGAGAAGGACGCACTCCATTCACAGCAAAGGGAAGCAGTAATAGGAGTGGAAGAGATGTAGCAGTAGCGTATTAAACACAAACACCATTTTTGTAAACCAGAACTAGTGTAATTGGTCAATGTCAGCTATTTCCAGCCTTTTACAGTTGTGGATATTTTTCCCGTGGATGGGTAGATTGCAAGTGATGTGCATTGAGCCTCCTGACAATACATATGTTTTTCTGTGGTACCTTTTCAGGACCTCTTACAAGCAGGATCTCCAGGGTTCTGCAGCCCGTAGGTGAAGAATCATGGATTCATATACTGTATTGACAGCTCATAAGGGAAAGAAGCAAACAAATGAACTTTTAAGTCACAAAGGCTGCATGCTAACCGTATCTTAAATAAACCCTTAAGACCACAGATTCTGCCTTGCCCTTGTCGAGCTGCAGTGCTGCCCCTATGCATATCCTCTAACCCAGAAGACAGCAATGAGCGGTGGAGGATTTCACTTGTAATAGGATCTGTCCATATTTATCTGCAGTACTGCGAATTCTTTGGACCAAAACGCCCACGTGATGGAGACTGCCTTGTGGTATTGAGGATTAAGTTTGTAATCTGTAACAAGTTTGATTTGTAGGAGAGAGTTCCCCACCTGCCGAGGGTGGGAGAAACAACATATTGTAACTCAATGCTGCAAAAAGTAGAATTTATCTACTCAGAGCTCTCCTAAATGTTATCTGCTTTGTTGGACTGATTCGGTTTTTAGGCTCCTTGCTTCATAGGGTGGCTGCTGTCTAAAGAGCAAGACATGCTGCAGGCTAGAGGATATGTTGGGAGTTGTGGGAAGAAGATTTGGAGCTGGGAGGGGTGCAGGAAAGCAGTTGCAGGTCGGGACTGCAATGAGCTCTCCAGCCTGTCTGCGAAATGAGAACCAGAGCAGAGGTCTGCAGGAGGGGCCCTGTGAATGCTGAAAATTAAGGGAGAGGGCAAACTCAAACAGGGAGAAGCTTTTATTCAAGGAAAATTCACTTACACTTAAATGAACATGTAACTGTGTCTTCTTTATCCACAACAGTGAACGGGGTTTACCCAGTTCTAATCTGGGCAATAAAGAGCCAACATACTCCTCCTTGCCCAGCCTGAATCAACAAAGAAATGAGTTTACCTCCTCTTTAATTACAGGTACGTCACCGGCTCAGTGGCAACTGAAAATGCCTTGTGGTTTCTCTAGCTTCTAATTTTTTATAAGTATATACATATAAAACAGAGCTGAGAGGGAAAAATGAATTACTTACTCCATGGCCCTACAGAGAAAACAAGATCACACAAAACCTCCGTCTGTATTTACTACATGGGAAGACATAGGCGGGACTCTTACTCATCTATAAATTGGCTTGCAGACTGGCTTCTCCCCAAGGTTGTAAAGTGCAGCAGCGTTGGGGGAAATAAAAGTAGCAAGCCAGGCCTACATGCGGGTCTGATAGGGAAGGCACCGGCACTGGCTGCCGCCCTGCCTCCTGCGGTGTCGTGCTGTGGCAGTGGGTGCACTTGGTGCGGGCTGCCCAGCTCAAATGCAACGGCAGGGCTGGGCACGGGCAGAGAGGGACACACCAGATGCTCGGTGTCCCCAGCGCGGAAGTGTCTCCTGCCCTCTGTCAGGGCTAAAGCCAGTGCTTTTTACTTCAGCGGAGAAGACGACTGATGTGCTGTCCTCACGGTGTGCTCTGGACTATAATCCAGTGGAATTCAGCATAAATAGGGTGGTGAGTTCTGGCGGAGCAAAAGAAAAAACACCAAATGACATTTTTCAAAGGCTGAGGCTGCGGTCTTTTCCATTTTTCCCAGTCTGTGGAGGACACTTCTGTGCTGATCACAGGGCGACAAGAGCCTCTGCAGCTCCCATCTCCTCGCTGCCTGATGTGCTGGGGAGGTGTTCACTACGCTGAGCTGGCTGATGGCTCAAGCAGCATGCAAGACATCTTCCGCACACAGCAAGGGATCCTGCACAGCCTACCTAACACCCTCAGCCTGCGTTCACCTCAGTGTGGCCATTAATCCGGGAGCCTACTGATGACCACAAACCTGGTGATTATTCAGTTATTCATTTAAAAACAAGCACATTTAAACCTAGTACCACCATAGTTCCTCCCATAATATAGCAATCACTATGTTTACAGCTTGCAAAGTATTGGTGGTACAGTTCCTTATTACAGACGTACTGCGATTTGTTTCAGTATTGCCCCCATTTTGTGATAATAATCTCTATCTTTTGAGGAGTTTTTCTACCAGTCTGATGACAGTGATAATTATCTTAGGACAAATCAAGCAAGTCAAAATGTCATATAAATACTGATACATGTTTTATGATGAAAATCCTAACAGAAATAGATAATAAATGATGACAAACTTTGCAAACTAGTTTTTAAATTCTATGGCAAATTGATTGTTATCCCAAGAAACTTTGTAAGGGTTCTACTTTCTAGTTGTGACATGCATGATCTTTCATTTTTGTCAAAATTACTTGTTTAAACCTGTTGAGAAAATGTGTTTCTGTAATCTGAGAGGTCACACACGCAGTCCTTCATGCGTTTGATCATTGTTTTAAACACCTATGCCACAGACTCATTCTATTCATCCATTTCAAGCTCTATACAGAAGTAAGGTCCATTAGCACTAGACATGCTGCCTCATCATTGTAAGGGAGACCAAAATAATGCTACGTGCTAATGAATTGGTGAATGTAACCGAACCCCTTAGTTGCTAACCTGGGACCATACATCCCAAACCAATTCTCCATCCAGTCTCAAACACATAACTCCATGCAAAAGCAGTAGACAGTTATAAATGGAGGCCCAAGAAATTAAAAGATCAGATGGCAGCACTTAAAGGGACCAAATATGGGGGTCACTTGCATTCCTAGTTAAAATCTATCACAACTGGTGCGCCCCAGACTGGAGGCCAGGAGCATTATGGTCCTGAATACATGTTGTTTTCTCCAGCTGAGCCTGAGTCACTTCAGGCTGTTGTGCAAGCACCCCAGGGAAATGGTGGATGGAACATGCATTCATCCTCTTCCTAGTCAGGGTAGGAGGACCACAGCACTCTGAGACCATGGGTAGGGGAAAATACACCCTTGAACCCTTATCTTGTGCTTCTGGGGTACACTGCTAGGATGCTGATGTCACCTGCAATGGAGCCCTTCGGTCTATTCCCACAGACATCCAGGTGCAGGTCTTTCCATTGGAGAGCTTTCACAGGGGCCTGTGTAAGCCTAACCTCAGACTGTGGCACTCAGATCCAGTGCCATGCTCTATGTCTAATCCTGAACATTTTCTGAAATTTTAAAGCCAGTTTTTCATCATCTTTAGATGCTCCTCCTGGCAAACTTAGAATATCTGGGTTTTGATTTTTGTAACTACTAGGCCTCTGCAGCACTGTTGACCTGTGAGATGCAGAAGATCCTATACCTCTGGAAAATGGTTGCCAAAAGATGGTCAAAATCATGCACCCCAAAATGATGGGCCACTTTGGAAACTTTGGCTTTGTTCCCTTTTTGGGAAGGGAGACAATTTCCAAGGTAGCGGGTAATACAATAAGTTGTTTTGAGATCTCTGGGTAGATGATGCTGGAACCATGAAAGGTTTTAGACTGGAGTAGGGGCTAGGACTTTGTAAACACTTTTTTGGACAACGAAACCATTAATTAACTGGAGCCACCTTTGTCTAGGCTGAAAACCAAGTAGCTCCTATTGAAGCTGTGGGATTGCTGTACTGCCAGGACTCAATGTACTAGAGCATCCCTCTTTAGAGCAGAAGAAATAAACTCAGAGCAGAGTTTTATCCCAAGCCCCTTAATGGAGTTTGGCACTGCCACCCTAGAGACACCCTAGAAAAGCTCTGAGAGGAGCTAGCTCTTCGTACAGCACAGAAAATACAGTATTGCCTATAATGCTTCATAGAAGCTAATAACACAAAGGAGATCAGCTCGGATAACCAGTGCCTCCTCAGGGAAGGTAGCCAGGTAACTCCCCAAGGAGTTTAGAAAAGGAAACATCTGTCAGTGCTCAAGCAGCCATCATCAAACCCCAAACGTCTTGCTCTCAGGCAGTCCAGATCTTCTTCATGTGCAACACCATCAACAAGATTAGGCAAATCAGTGTGCAAGGAACTCTTATTTCTGCCTCTCTCTAGTTTTGGTATTTCAGAGCTAGCAAGAGTATTAGAAAATATTTTTTATTTTTATTGCCAGCACATTTAGGTCTATGAACTATTTGCAGAAACTGGTCTTTAGCAACCTCTCTACACTTTACCCTTTCAATTGAAAACATTGAATGAAATAATGATAATGTTCTGCATCTCCGTGCAGCAATGGGAAAAAGTAAAAAGCTGTGGAAGTAACCCAGGGCTATGCAAAATCATGTTCTTCTACTTTTGGGGTTGCACTGTGATTTTCGCAACTGCTCTGCAGTGTCATTTTCTGCATTAAAGAATTTTCTTTTTAACGGTGTTAACAATTGCCCTGGACTAGACATCATCTTCAGAGCATTAACGCATGTTCTGGTTCACATACCATGCCAAAAACGGGGTGTGGGGGGGAAATGATCTGCTTATTTGAAATCCTAGATAAAAAACATTGAGATTTTAAATGGCTAAACTTTGCTGCGGCTCCTCTATGACAAGAACGAACTGTACTTGACCAGTGCTACCTAGTGAACAACCTCCTGTTTGTATCATGCTGTAAGGTGTGATACGGGATTGTAGCATGACCTGCATCTGGCTGGTGGTTTTGTGACGGGCCACTGAAAAGTTAACTTGCCCATGATTTATAGTAACATTTCAGATCTAACTTAGGTATTTGTTTTTAAGGTATTATTAATCTCCTTGTAGACAATGAGAACATTCCTGTCCCCAAACGTTTGTAGAGTTACTGGAATTTAATTAATTTACTCAGTTACCAAAATTTTATTCATTTATTCAGTTAGCAAAACTGATAATAGCCATAGGATTTCTTGATTGTACTAGATAAGGGCTCAAAGCAAAGTTTCAGTCCTAAATCCTTGGAAGTCTGGACGGAAAAAGGGGGAAAAAAAAATATTGGAAACTGACACTACCTCTGAGTATATATCCTACCATAAGTAAAGAGAAAGGCTGTGTTTAGCCCTGTTGGCAGTGGAAAGGCAAGCTGCAAAGATAATACAGGTAAAAGAGCAAAGCTGGTAGTATCCTGGAGGCTACTGGCAAAGATGTGTGTAGCTGCTATACTTGTTATATGAAGCTGACTGGGTGAAGGTGGTAGTTAGAACAAATCTGAATTTTGCCTCAGACGTCTTCAAGTATGTGCCATTTGATGTTACTGGTATGACATCCTCTGCTCGGCTTGTGCCTAAAGGCTTGAGTAGTGCAGAACCTGGACTCCATTGTTCTAACCTTTCCCTAGAAAACGCTCAGGGCTTGGCTGGCAGTTGTTCCAGAGAAGCAGTGTAACAAGCACATTTCTGTCTGTCTGCCATATGCATCAGGAGGGAAAACAAACTAAACTGGTCCATCCGTACAGGACGCTACTGACACCTGATTCCTGTGCGATATCAGCCCTGCATTCCCATTTCCTCTCTGTAAGCTCCCGTTCACTAACACACATTGTCTTGGTATACAAGTGTACCGGTGCTTCTGTGTTGTCCTGGAGCTGGGGAAAACAATGGCAGCATGTTGGCAGGAGCCTTCCAAGTATTCACCGTCCCCTTGGTTCTCCCTGAGGTGGCAGGGACCTTCTCAGACCCTGCTCAGGAGATGGGCAGGCAAGAAAACAGGGCAACTGAAGATGCTTAGCTCCAGTGTGGAGGGTGAAGGTGGAAGATGGTGTGCCTTGCCTCTTGTTCCTAACCCATGATGGTCCTGTCTTGATGTCACTCCTTTAAAGGGTGGTGAAGCCCTTTATGAAGCTGCTTCTGAGAAATTTCTCTGGGCCTATGTGAAGGGACAACTTCTGCCTTGGTCACGTAGCCTCAGTCATGGAGAAGTTGACCTATGATGACACAGTGATTATTTAATGCTCATGAAGCAAGGAAGGGTTAATGCTTTAGCAGCTACTTGGTTATGTCTCTTTCTTCTAGTCAAGTTCCCCTAGAATAAGAGACACCAGGAGAGGACATCCTGTCCTCTGCCCCTAACTCATTTCCAGATGCCGGGATGACCCAAGGAGCTGAGACATCCAGGAGGACAGAGGCTTCCAGCGAGGTGGGAGAAAAGCATTTTCCCAGTGATCAGAACAGTTAGTGTTCAGAAACTGGTCCTCACCACCCCACAAGCTGTTTGTGTACAGGCTGTGGGGGAGACTTCCCCTGCTCCCTTCCAGCGTTATAATCCCATGGGCCTGTTAATAAAAAGAAACTGCAGCACGGGACAAGAAGCTGTTGTGGTGACACCTGATCACTGCGAACACTGTCCCAAAAGACAATATTGCTTCAGAGGGAGCCCCAACCAGAAATTGCTGGTACAGTCCAAAAATAGCAACGAGTGCCCACAAACACTGGCACAAACAATGTATGTACTCATAGTCTGGCACAGATGCTGCGAGCAAGCCAACACGGAGCGTCCTGCTTATGCCACCACAGGACAGGAGGAGTGAATTCTGCTGCACTGCGGCAGGATGGCAGGAGAGCAAAGAAACCGCTGAAGACCAGGTAGCCAGCCGGCAACACCGACATTCCCTCCCGAGGGAAGTGGGAACATCTCACGTGCTGCTGCCTCTGCAGCATCAGCTTCCAAAACCTGCCTGAGCACATCTGCGGGAAAACCAAGCCTGGGTAGGATGGGACGGGGAAGTCCTGGCTGTGCCTGTCGTGGGCCCTGCTGCTGCCTGGCTGGGTTACCGGGGCCGAGCAGCTCATCCCATCTCTGCGCCTCTGCTCCCTCTACCTGCACCGTAAGGATGACAGCGCTGCCTTATCTCACTTGTTGAGGTGTAAGGCGGAATTCATGTTCGTAAAGGGCCTTGCCCCTCTATCACAGCTTCCAAAGAAGGACAGCCAACCACTGTCACACCATCCTTCTCTCCTTCCTCCTCCGTGCTTTTCCTGTTTCCTCTCTCGCTCATCTCTCCCCAAGAGAATCAAAGCACAGCAGTGGTATCCCCAAAGCACATTTATAGGAAACATAACAGAGATTTTCATGGGAAAAGTCAATATAAGACTGTCTTTGTGCATAGCCTTAATGAGAACAGACTTATTATTGCATTGATCACTGGTGTCTTCCAGGGACAGCTTAAACTTTTCTTAGCTTTGACCACAAATTGCTTCAGTACAGGATTTTCCACAGCAAAAAGGCAGTGCCTTCTCTCTAGATACCTCACCATGCCAACACTGGAAAGAATGAAGTCAGAACTAAACTGGGGGGTCACTGGGCCGTCCTCTGTAGCGGGGAGGGCGGTGGTGTGACTCCGAGCCCCAGGGAGAGCCCCAGCCCCGTGAGCTCTGTGCACTCACGGGGAAAGAAGGAGCCTTGATTTCAGGCCTGAGGATGGCCATATTTAGAGAGCATCTGGAAAGCAGCTTAAAAACAGCTGACACTGACAATCGTCCCTGTTAGCGATCTCTCCAGGTAGTAAAGTGGCAGTTGTGATTAAGGAGGGGCCTTGTTCCGAGCACGTCTGTCTTTCACAGGGCTGTCAGTTTTGCACCTCTCCATCTTTTATATTTATTTCAGGGCCACACAAGCCGGTGTGGCTTGTCATTGTTTGCTTAGCAGGATCGTTTTCCTTTCTGTAGGAAATACCAGATGTTGCAAATTCTCTTTTATTGCTGACGGGATGGCTCTGTTTGAGGGAAGCCCGACACGGAAGGGCAGCCCTCAGTCTCCCTTCTCTCTGATGAGCTTTCTGCTCAGGCTGCCAGACCTGGCATCTTTGAGACAGCCTTCCCAGATTCTGTTGTTACGTCCCAAAGAATGATTACCCATAGGCAGGATGTTACCCTATAGGGGGGTTATGTCCTCACAGACCCCCTCCAGATGGTGACAGGCACTGCAGCCTCAGCCGGGCTCAGCCCACATTGCCCTGCCAAGCTGGCTCTGCTTGTGCCCTGGCCTCTCTGTGTGAGTAGCACTGGGATTGACAGGTTTTTGGGCTGCCTTTTTCTACCCTCCACGACATAATGTGGTGATTATGGAGGAATCCAATGCCTGGCCTCAGAATGGTGACTGACCATGCTGCGCTGGATACAAGTGCTAGCTGACAAGTCCAGCCAGAGGACCGAGGTGTGAGGACGTGATGTCTGTGGATTTGGAGCACCTTTGGTGCATATATTCGTGTGTGGCTGCTTGTGTGAGAAAGGCAGAAAGAAAATGGGTTTGGGCTAAAAAAGACCATCTAGAAGCTCTGAGTGAGGCCTGCATCTTAGTGTTATCCATCTTTATCGTGCTAATGCCTGCAGGACTCAACCCTTCTGCTAGGAGTGGGGCAGGGTAAGGAACCTGACTGGCCCCTTTTGAAGCAGTTGAGAGAGATCTCCCCTCAGGAGCACATCCTGCTTCCCGGCCAGTTGCCTTGGCCAGCGGCTACGCTACCGAAGCCGGGACAAGCCTGGCCTTCATTCCTTGCTTATGCCAGGGCTCCCTTAGGGTAAAGACAGCTGCTGTGTTTTGCCCCCCTAAAGGTATGTGTCTGTGTTGGGGAGCCAGGGGGGTTCTCCTTCAGTCCACATCCACATGGTTGGGTGAAGAGAGGGTCACTGAATGGGAAGCGAAAATTTCCTCCAGCTGCTTTCGCTCACTCCCTGCTTCTGAGCAAGACGTTGTTCTTCAGGCACAAAGGAGGTTGGGCGTGTTCTCCTTTGAGCCCAAGCCCACTTCAAGCACAAAGAAAGTGGCTATTATTTCCCCTGCACTGCCTACCTCTTCACAGCTGAATTCAAGGGCAAATCTACCGGTTTTCCTCAGCTACCTGGGATGTGGCAGGCCACCTTGTAGAGCAGGCTGGTCTCTGCATGCCTTCGGCTGGCTGTCCCTGCTCCCAGCCCTGTGGAGTTGCTGCAGTCCCTGCCTTTCAGACTTTGGACTGAGCAGCTCCAGTCAGCAGATTGTGAATGAGTCAAATGCTCTTCATCAGCAGATGTTGAATCTCCCCCTTTCACTTTCCAGGAAGGGGGAAGAGATTGATTTATTCACTTTGCTGGGGTGGCAGAGGACAGAAGCAAACTCTAAAAAGGAACAACATCTTCTCTGACATTTTTCAAATCCTGAGGCTTAATGCACACAGTCTGCCCTTCCAGGATTTCAGCCCTCTCATGAGTGATATTTTAATTTGCATCCAATTACAATTAGAGTGTGCACCATTTAACTTTCTAAGGGAACTCTGACAAGCTGACACGTGAGATGCTTCTCATAGCTTAATGACAAACTTGCAGAAAGCTATTGCAACTGTGCGTGCGTGTGTTTATGGTTGGATCACTGCTTCTCAGGGAGGCCAGGCTGCTCATCTTTGTCATATGTTGCATGCTGCTAACTGCTAAGGGAGATTCTTGTTTTGCTCAAGCAGTGATAGAAGGGAAAGTGAGAAAGTGAGAAGCCCATTGTTCGAAAGAAACATCATGCAAATCCCCCACACTGCTGTGCTGAAGTCCTGAGTGAAGGCTTGGTTTTATTACTAATATTCACTTTTATTACAACGATGATTAGAGATATCAAAACTTTTGTTGGAAATGGTGCAGACATAAATTGCCTCTCCCCACCCCTCAGATTACCTATAATCTAACAACAGTAAGCAAACCTGAAGCCATTAAGCTGGGAATTTATCACAGTAGGAAGACGCAGATCACCGATCACCTCCCCCTCACAGGCTCAAGCCTTTAACAACCACTTTGTGGCTAGATCTGCTGGACCTTTTCCTGGTCTGAAGACTGGCAATTGGTTTCACCACCTTGCTTTTTTATCGTAGAACCCACAAACTGCTTTTATCACCAGAGTGCGCTTCCTGGGGCTGGAGAGCAGGCTGGCCTTTTTTGTTCGGAGGTCTGCCTGACTACATGGCTGGTGTAGTTTAACCACAGTGCTCTTGCTGACTTCCTCTTGCTCAGCTGAAGCTCATGTCATGTCTCCTCAATGTGAGCTCTTCAGAGCTCATCAGAGACACGGGGAGCTTTCTGGAGGAAAGAAGCGTCTCCCATCTTTGCACACAGTGGTCTAGGCCTCTCCAAGTGGTGGGCCCCTGCCACAGCCTTGGCTGTACGCCTGCTCTCTGTGTTCCCCTGGCAGAAACCCCCAGTAAACAGGCACTATGTCACTTGTCTTGCCAGGGGGCAGTGGCAACTCCAGTCATGCACGAGTGGGGCTGGACTTTACTGCTTGCTCCTCCTTGTTCCAACAAAACAGTAAAATCCCAGTCGCCTATGCAGTGACTTCTTTTTCCTTTGAAAAACAGAGCATACCAAACATCTAAGGCATGATCCAGGAGCTCTTAGGACCTGCGGCTCTTCTCTGGGAGCATAGCCTGGTCTCTGGAAGACTTGTACCAAATGGCGTCTTGCAGCCAGGCAGCCTTCATCCCTGGGTGGGTCATATCTCTGTCCAGAGCTGTGTGTCCTGCCAGCCAATCTTCCCTCTAAATGCCGTGTGAGGAGCTGAAGCACTTGCTCAAAGGCTGCCATGAGCGTCGCTCACCATGAAGTATAATTCTGAGCCTGGTGTCGTGTTGTGGCCTCAGACCTGATGAAGTAGCTTACATAAACTGTGACAAGAAGATTTACCTGCTGCGTGGGCAGCTTCCTGGCTCATTTTTGATAAAACTGAATCTTTAATCTGTTTCTTCTTTCTGTATCTCATGACTTTTTTTTAATGCTTTTACTGAATAAATTTCAAAGGAAGGCTGCCAAGACACCACATTCACCACTGTTAAGATTTATTTTTTAAATACTTCACTTGTCTTTTTTTGGCATTTTATTATTTTAAGGGCATTTTCTATTCCTGGTATTGTTTTTGCTGAGAAGTGATGACACCCATGGAAGGGTACATCCGAAAAACATGCTGACTTCCCCCACGTAAAGAGCAGGCTCTGCCATATTTCCCGTGATGCTGGCAGGAAGGTGACCCTCACCTACTTGCTATTCCCTCAAAGTCCCTGCTAAGCCTCATTCACACAGAAGTTAGAAAAATTAATACGTAAAAGTTTCTTTGGCTCTGAATGAGGCTTAACGGGGGGGAAGACCATAACAAATGACAGAAGTAAATGCAGTATCTTCTGGGTAAAAGTTTTGGATCTGGTGATCAGACGCGCACTGTACAGTAGAACCGAGGCACTTCTCTGAATGGGAAAGCACTACTTTTTTAACAAGCCCTGTGCTATCTAAATCTACCTGCCAACCCCTCTCTTCTGTCTGTGCTTGTGGTATGGAAAGGGACAGATGCCTTTGATTCACTCCTGGCTACAGCCAAGACAACTCCCTTTCTGTATCTCAGGTAGTGGTTGAGTTAATGGTGATGCCAGTCAATGGACTCTTGACTTTTTTGACTCTTCTCCAGCTCAGTCATCAGCCTCCAAGGAGGACATGGGGTTCAAATCAGCCAACAGCTTTTCCAGACTTCTAGTTTATCATGCTGATATGATTCATTTCTGCAAGCAGATTTCCTCCTATGCCCCCTCCCCAAACCTCGGTTCTTCCCCTGCCTTAGATAATCAAAATTTTAGCATCTAGGGAGCTGGTACCCTCAAGTTTTGGGGCAAGTGCTAATCAAAAAGCTGCGTTCCAGCCACTCAGGGCATGTAACAAAATGGAATTGCTGTGTAAGTCTTTCTCCAATCTCAGTGCTGAAGCCAAGATTCTGAGCAAAACTTTTTGTGTCTCCCATTTCCTACCCTGTGCACGCGGCTTGTACAGCGCACAGCATCACAAGGGCCTTGATTTTTGACAAGGTCTCTGGCTGGAGCAAAACTAGCAATGTGGGCAGAAGTTGCCTTCTGGCAACAAGCCAGGAAACAGCCGTCATCCTCTAATAACTCCGACCCTCCCCTGAGAGGTGAGCTCCTCACCGTGGCTCTCCACTTCCACCACTCATTTATCTGCTTCTCCGCCAAGCCCTGTGCCACTCCAAGCTGGGTCATGGTCTGTGGCAGTGCTGCATGGGGGCTGAGCAGGCTCCAGCTTTTACGTTTCCTGGTTCCAGAGCCAGGAATGTGACAGCACTAACCAGATCACGCAGACACCGAGCACTGGGATGTAGTAGCCAGCAACTCCAGTGGGTGTTATGGTATCGGACAATGTTCACGCCACAGGTGGGAGCAATCTTTTCCAGTTGTGTGATAATTCAGATCTGCAGAGCAACTTGTGCTCATGGCCACTATTAGTAAGAGAGAGCTGCAGTTAGATGGTTCCTACGAAGTTAAACAAAGCCCTGATCTGGCTACAACAAAATTCCCATTAAAATCCTATTTTGTAGTTAACTGCTTCTGTGAATGAAGCTATAATGCTGACTGATGCCTAAACGTATTTTCAGCAGAGGTCCCTGGTATGGCTGTGACCCTTTTTGTCCCCAGGACACTTGACACTACCTGAAGACTAGGAGAAGAGCATGCAGGCACCTGGGGTCTCTGGGGATGGGGTTACACTGCTGAGTTCCTGCTCCTGCTGGTCTTCTGTCATGGTCACCAACTGGGGAGATTCCATATCCACCATTCCTGGTTTAATAGCCTTGAAGACAATTTGCCCTCATCGCATTTACCGTCGGTGCTGGTACCTGCATTTTACAACGGAAGGCCAAATCATGTTCTCAAAGACACTTGGGCAAGATGGAAAAAAGCTGAATCTGATAATACATTTCCAGAGCCTTCTGGAGATCCTTTGCTCTCCCCCCCTTACCAAAGGGGATGTGCTCCTCTGGGTGATGAGGAAGGCTTTAATGGGGTGATTAAAGAAGGCCTGAAATCTCTGTTTTTGAAAAGAGAAATTAACTATTTTTTCCTCAGCTTGTTGTTCTAATTACAGACAATGCCAAGTACCACCTGGCTTTTCCTCTGAAGTGGTGCAGAAGTGGGTGAGCTAATACCATTATAACATTACAGATGCCAAGAGAACTCATTTGAAGGGGACCAGTGAGGAAAGAGACCCACTTAAAACCATGTTTGCTTTTGTCAATACTTAATCAATTCAGATTTTCGACAGAGCTGGGAGAAAAGACTTCTTTGAATGTTTTTAATGCATCTGATGCTTAGTTTTCCCTTCTTCTGGCAAATCTACAAATAAAAGCAGGAAGAAAGGACTATTTCTTGTTGCCTGAGAAAGAAGCACCACAAAAACAATCACCTAAAGACTCTCTGGCTTCCTCTCTGCAGAAAGGGTGCCATCCGTTCACGTTTTTCTCTTGGTAGTGACCTTGTGTCTCAGCCAGCTCAAATCTATCTAGATAAAACTCAAGACTGATGAAATCAGAATGTCTTCAGAAAAACCCTTCAGAGAGCTGTCATGGCTTTGCTGCTGTTCTTGGTCTTCCCATGGCAGTGAATTGAATCCTCTTGATATTGATGCTGTTACCCATAGAAATAATTTTTGCAGCTGGGCTGCCAGCCCTTTGTTTTGGCAGTCTGGAACATTTAGGATGGAGGTTCACAAGGCACTTCTCTTTGTAGATGCACAGTTCCAGCCCCAGGTTTCTTAGGAAGGTGAGGGGTTGGGCTCTGGGACGGCATGGGGAAGGGGACACGCTGCCCAAACAGCCTCACCTCCACACCACACAGCTCGCCCCTTACACTGTGAGGCCAGGCACCCTCGTCTGCTGCGGTGTAAGTCAGGATGGTGGTTGTGTGGGAGGCCTGTCAGGGTGATTCCGCTTGGCCTCTCGTTTGCCCTCCAGCTCTGGAGCCGCTTTCCTGGCCTGGCTGTGTTCAGAGGCCACGTCAGCAGCTCCCCGCTTGGCACTTCCATGACGTGTTCCACCTGGAAAAGAGATGAGAGTGCGGCGGATGTCCCAGTGAAAGAGACAGTCTTCTGCTGGAGGCAGTCACCTCTGTGAAGCGGTCCGCACTCTGATCATTTTGCTCCCTCTCCCTTAAAGGCTCAGATTTACTTGCGAGGCCCTTTAGGTCTCATTTTCTCAGTAGCCATGAGCTCTCACTGTGTCTAGAGCAGCTTTGCAGTTCTTATCTGTATCCTAGACCCGTGTCTTACCTTCAGGCCCTGGAATTTACGTCACTGATCTAAGCTGATCAGAATTCCCCTGAAGAGTTCCCAAGCCCTCTGGGACCATGGGGAATCTCCCACCACTTTGGCTGTGCTCGTGGCTCCGCGCACCTGGGCTTCTTTGCCATTTTGTTTGGGTGCTGCAAATGGAGCAGCCGCTAAGCGAGCCCTCTGCCAAGCCTTGCACGGGGTCACACTGCAGAGCAGTGGTGGAGCCAGACCAGGGTCTAGAGCTCAGCATTCCTGCCCCAGAGAAGGGGCAGGGAAACTGTTTTATCCTCTTGCACAGGAGTTTCCCCCACCCATCCCCTCCTCCCTTGTCTCTGATCAGGGACTAAAGCTCGAGTCTCGCAGAGGTTACAAATAGGGAACCATTTGCAGTGAGAGCACAGGCAACCTCCGATGAGCTGCTGTTTTCTGACCAAGCAATGCTTTGCCAAGCGATTCCCTCCCCTGAGCTCTTTCTGCGCTTCTGTTTGCTGTGCCAACTGCTAGAAAATATTGTGTGATGGCATCGCTATTTGCATATTTTCGTTCTGTTTTTAATTTAAAGCAGCAGAGAAGCTGAGGCAGATCTGCTGAGCTGGAGCCTGGAAAGGAACCACAGGGAAAAGCATCTGTTTGCTGCAGTGCAAATGGTGTAGCATCGATCCTGGCCTGTTATGGGGCTGACCCCAGTCCTGTGTGGACTGCTTCAAGTCGTGTCTGTCTGTCTTCTTCTGTCAATCCATCAATACAAAGAGCAGAAAGGAAATCTAAACAGTCCTAATCACTTTTCCCTAGGCCGCAGTTCTGCCTTTATCTACACACATACCTTTTCTGCGCTAGCAGGTGATCACTGCTTATGTAGAAAGAATTAAGTGTGGCTGGCCTTTTTCTCTTAACATTTTCCCCAAGGTACGTGGTGCAGCAGAGTACATGGAGTAAAAGTCAAAGCCTCCTGCAGCACTTAAGCTCAATTACATTGCCGCAGTCTCGATGTGCAGCCGCGTGCCACTGAGGAGCGACCAGTACATGGCAAAGAATACAGGGCTAATCCTCCTGTCCTTTATGTTTTATGAACTGGTGCTTTCAGCCTGTGCAACACAAAGTCCTGCACCTGCAGGGGGGCCCTTTGCATGCGAAGAGCAGCACGCAGGGCCAGGCCACCAAGCACCGGGCTCCTCGTGGAGCCAAGAACGGGACACGCGCTCCCTTTCAGGTAGGGCTGGGGCTCCAGACCTGGGAGCACCCCCTGTGTGGAGCCTTTGCTTCTGTCCGCAGCAGCTTGCTCCTCCTTGAAGAGCATTTGCCCACCCTCTATCGATCCATGCTCCTCAGTCTGCAGAGCCCTTTCTGCTCGGATTAACCCCAGGCTGCCCCTTGTATCTGACACTCAGCTATGTGGTGCCTTTTGATGACCTTCACGTGGAAAAGCCTTGACTTTTGCAAGTGCTCCCAACCCTGTTCAGGGGTGTAAATAAAGTGTTCAGCTTTCTAAAACTCTTCAGCTGGGATGTCAGTAAGCAGGAGCCCCCCACTCCCCTTTTTTTTAAAAAAAAAAAAAAAACAGCTTTAAGTGCAGGAAACACAGAGGCTGCTGTCTCTGCGCGCGCTCGGTGCAACGCGCATGGCTGGTGTGGTATCAGTGCCAGTGGCACCGACGTGGTTATTGCTGCTGCATGACGAGGGAGTGGGGCAAAAGCAGGGGCGGATTTGATAGTATATGAATCCACACTGCTAAATCCCTACGTTGTTCTGAAAACACGATCTGTCGGAATGAAATGGTGGATCTGAATTAAACCCAGCATCACCACGTGCTAGAAGATGACCTGCTGTCTGGTAGTTACAGTGTCACGTGCAGCCCGGCGGCACTGCCCTCGTGCTGCAGAGGAGAGGCAGACGATGCAGCTAACAGACGAGAGCTGGGAGTGTGTAGCTGGGATGGATTTCCTGGGACGAGATAAACTTCATCTCCACTGGTGGCACACCCTGGTGCAGGGCGTGCCAGGGATGGACAAGTGGTTGCACAGTCTCCCTTTCTGCCATTTCCTTCATCATCAGTGCAAGTAATCACACAGCAGGAGAGGAGGAACAAGGCTAGGGACGTTCCTCTCGGACCAGAATAAGATGGGTTTTAAGCTTTTGGTTATACTGGAAATGTGACAAGAGGGGTTAGCAGAAATCTGCCAGACCGGGCCAGCCTAATGCTACCAATTTAGAAGAAGGAAGACAAGTTTCTCCCGTGTTTTCAGCACCCTGCCTTTCATGCAGCTTGGCAGCTCCCACTCAGCCTTGCCTGTTTCACAGAGCGTGCATGATCTGATAAGGTGAAAGGGAGCTTTATCCTGCTGGGGCAGCAGCTGTTCTACTCTCAACCAGGGAGAAAGCGTGGCCAAGATATGGGGAAATTTCCATGCTTCAGGGAGGGCTGTGGCACCTGGGTATGGAGCAGCTCTTTCTTGCTACCCAGGAAAACGGGACACAAGAAAGCAGAGTTCTTGCAAAATCCTGAAACACTGATAATTTCCTGTGCTCCACAGAAGTAATAAAAGGAAATTAAGAAGAAATCCTGACAGACAAATGATGAAAAGCTACAGCAGGACTAAAACTCAGTAGAAAAAGAGACCTGGAGGAAATTCCACCATTGGTTCCCTGGGTATCTGTGATGGTTCCCTGGGTAACTGTGAGAAGCAGGAGACAGAAGTGGTGGGGAAGCATCATTCCGGACAAGAAGACCTGAGCCACTCGGTGAACACAGCACTTTGTGTAGCTCAGGTCCTCATTACACAACAGCGAGTTGTACTGGTGCTGCATGAAAACAAAGCAGAGTGTTTCTCCTGAGGATGAGGGTGTCCATGCAGCTGACTGCTACTGGCACTGGAAAAGCATGAGCAGAGGCCTAGGAGAGTAAGCAGAAGATCTTAGCAGCTCATCTATTGCTAAGCAAAACCATAAATTACTTGTAACCGAAACAATGCAGTGAGGAGAGGAGTGGGTGCAGCGAAGTGGACAGGTAGGTAAGAAAGAGCCTGCGGCCTGCCTCACAGTCTGCAAAGTCTCCTTGGAGGGGAGGAAGAAACAGTGAAATTGTTGTGGAATTGGAGATGGCTCCTGGGCAGAGAGGTCTGAGGCGCATGCGCTGCCAGTCTCAGGGAAGCACTGGTGAAGCTAAAGGCATTAGTTGAAACAGCTCCAAGCTGGGCTGTTGCAGCAGCTCAGCTGTGCACAGCAGGCGGTCCTGACAATGTTAGAGGCTCCAAGACCAATCTACAGCATGCAGGGACCTTCTGATGATAAAAGAGCATCTGTGAATGCTGTTAACACCTGAACTCAAAACAGAAAGCAGTCAGCTGCCTCTGGTAAACACAGTGTATGAGAAATGCGGTTTTATCCTCCTGCCTGGTTGAACAATCTGATTAAAGCAATCCAGCATTTGTGAAGTGTCCCTAACCAACACAGAACTGGTGTGGCCAGTCCTCCTGCAGAGCATCTCATGCCAGCTTGAAGGACCAAATCTTGCTGGAGATTCAGCTGTGGGGCTCTTCTCCTCCTCAGAGGCCTGTTGCCCTCACAAACCACCCTGGCTTTGCCCATGTCCTGTGCTTTGTGGTGTGAGTCTGAGTCACAGGTTGCTGTACAGCCTTGCATCCACTCCAAGAAATAACACAGCTTCGCCGCAAGCCAGCGGCACCCGGCTCCAGCAGAGCTGAGAGAGGACACAGAAACTAGCCCCCTGGCACGTGCTCATGACACCCCCGTTACAGCTGGCTGTAAGTCCCAAGTGCATGCAGGGCCTTCACCAGGGCACAGTCCCAAAGCACCTGAGCTGGGTGAGCGGTGCAGGGCTGGTAACGGCAATGGGTCCCGTCAACAATCCAAAATTAAGGCAGCAAGTCAGGTCTGAGGCCAAGCAAGGAAATCCAAACAGCTCAAGAAGAGATGTGAGAGTGGTTATGCCTACGACATTTATCAGGCCAGGAGAGAATGGTCAGGGATGAACGTAAATGGAGGTTCCTGGCCCCATGGGCAGAGTTTGTGGGGCGGGGGTCCCAGGTGAGGCTGGTTAAGGTAATTAAGGTCCGTGGATGTCCTCAGGGCCCTGACACAGAGCTGCAAATGAGCAGTTGTAGAGGTCATGAATGACTCTTGGGTACAGTGACAGCCTCCAAGTCATCTTCCCTCCTCTCCTGTGTCTTGCAGTTGGCCATCACAGACGCCTAAAGAAGAGCGTAAGAACAGATCATGCCTAGAGTCAAAATTCTCAGCATTTTCAGTCTCCAAGAATGTATGGTTTAGGGACTATCTGAGCAAAGTATGGTATCTGTGTCCTGGTGGATTTGCCTTCCTTGAACCTGTCCGGCCTTTCCTGTCCAGCATCCACATCCTGTGGTGGGCAGTTCTGCAGCTTCACTACCCATCACGTGAAAAGCCACTTCCCTCCTGAATGTTTTGAATCTGCCACCTCTTATCTTCGTTTCAGCTCCCTGAGCTTTTGTATCAGAGGAGGCAGTGGTTAGTTATCTCTGCTAATTTCTTCCATGCCATCTCAAACCACTTAAATCGTGCCAACAGGCACAGGATGGCTGAAGGCTGCAGACTGCATGCTCTCTGATCACTGCAGTCAGTTAACGTGCAGTGGTTTGGTAGTGGACTCTGAGTCCTCTCTCTTCCTTTGAAACAGCTGATTTTGGTAATTTGATGGCATAGATGGAGGTACCCAGGCAGATACTTGTCTCTAGTCTTGCAGCTGCTAGACCGTTTCAGAAAAAAGAAAGCTACCAGCGTTGTGAAACCACAGCATCTCTTGCCTTATCCCGGGCTGGCTGGTTGCTAGGCGGGCTAAGCAGACCAAATCCCATCACATCTCATTGCTTGCTGTGACTTGATGCTGAAAAATGCAGTTTTTCTGTCCATGTTCTTACCTGCTACCTATCTCCTGAGCCAGCCTGTGGAAATTCAGTTTGAGACAGGGGGTGATATTCAGCTGTGCTCTTCTCTCCTCCACAGAGATGTGTTTCTTTATATGTTATTTGTTTATTTAATTGTTTGTTTATGTCAGGGCTTTTGGAAAACAACCCTTATTCTCCCCAAAATGCTGTTTGAGAGCTTGTGGAGATACAAACAGCGAGACTGTGGCCTCTGTTTTAAATGTTGCTGGAGTAGGCTGCACCTCTCTGCTTTCTCTCTGTTTGTTTGTTCTTTAAATTTTACTCTTCAACTCTTAATGTGGCCCTGGAAATAATTCCTTCAGACAGTTAGTCCCCAGCAGCTTAGAGGATACTGCTGCCTGCACAAGAGCAGCCAGACCCCTTCTGCATGCCTGCAAGGCTAAAATGCGCTGATTATTTCACGGGAGAAGATGGGAGGGAAGAGACCCACTGTGGCTGTCCAGCCTCAGAGTGCAGAACAGCTTAACCCCTGCACTGCTGGATCTCCTACTCTGCTGTTGTTCTGGTGACCTGGCCAGAGTGTGTGCAGCCTGGGACAAATCCAGGTGCTGCCTGGATGCCATCACTTCTGTAAGAATGGTTGGTAGGAGGACAAGTGGTAAGTAACACCACGACTGTGGCAGATACCAGGAAAAGTGGTAGCAAGCAGCAAGGAAAAACGCAGCATGAGAAGTATGAAGCACCTGCAATTATCTATGAGACAGAGCTTAGAGGAGCTGTGGCAGGAGCCCCACAGGGCGAGGGCTGCCAGAGCTGCTGCGACACGCTAGTGCACTTCCCATCCTAGGGGAAGTAATGCCAGGGCTGTGTATCCTTTCTGAAACAGCCGTGTTGTAGTCACACCGTTGTTTTTTTTTGCCTGGAGTCATCCTTTGCTGTCAGAGGCAGGAACATCATTGTTCCTAGAGTGGAAAACTTAGAGATCCCAGGCGGGTACAGCAGGCAAGGGAAAAGCCCCACATGTGATGCAGGGTTAGGCTGGCACTGAGCACAGGCCACAGAAACTGTCCTTCGAAGACAGCCCCTAGATCCTTCAGTCCTCTCCAGAGCTCTGGCTGATCCTGAAGCTTCTGCCAGGCCCTGCCTCAGGGAGCGTGAAGATCCTAAGGGACTCAGGGAGATTTGCTCTTGTGCCATTGCAGACTTTTTCCTATTTCACTCCTCTGGCTCAGCTGTCTGCTCGGCTTTGTGCCACCGGCAGCCCAAGCTTCTTGGAGCAGCTCCCCTGTCTGGCCCCATCCCTGCCTTCCCCACACCCCCACCCCTTCCAACCCTGCCCTCCAGCTGTGTTTGCAAGAGTGTGAGCGCAGGCTCTCCAAAACGCTCTGTGATGGTCTGCAAGGAGACTCAGGGACCGCTTGTAGTGCCCTCCCCTTCCAGGTCACTCTAGTTCTTGCTCCCAAACGCTCCCATTTGCCTCATGTTCACCAACGTGTGAGCAGAACCAGCGTGTGGTGAGTCCAGCAGCTCTTCAGTGTATCCCAAGTAAGGAAAAGCAGTTCCACGTCATATTCGCACCCCTCTGTGCATCTCCCTCCACTCCGGCAGCCTCCACTGCTCCTGGCTGTGCCTGTGTCCTGGCACAGAGTGCAGGCTGCTCTGCTGGGCACAGCCACATCCCTGCAGGACGGGAGAGGATGCACTGCAGATGTCTCAGCAGCGTGCACTCCTCCTCCCCTGCTTGTAACGCTGCTAAGCAGCATCAGCATGAGGGAGCTTTGAGCTGAGCTGTCACAACAAGAGCAGGGAGCGGCAGAGAGAGGGATGCGTGGGGGACATACTGCCCTGCAGCGCGGGACCAAGCAGAGAGCAGGTAGTGACCCAATCCACCCGTGGGCTCACGGAGCAGTGGCCTCTGTGCCTTCTGCTCCACGCCGCACGGGTCGTGAGCATGTTTTACGTAATGGCTCTGGGACGGAGCCAATCTGGTGTCGGTATGTTGTGGAGGGGGGAAGAAAGCAAACCTCAGGAGGAGAAATGGTTCCTTGTGGTAACACCACGATAAAGTAAGGGGGAGGAGGAGGTCGGGCCCTCCCCTGCCTGCGCCTTCCCAAAGGGAAATTTCAGCATCAGGTTCCTCTAGCTGTCCACTTTATCTGGAGTCCACTGCACTTGATGGGAACTGTTCAATCAGCTTTGGGTTGGACCTATGTCAGCAGGAATCAGCAAAGGCTGACAGGTGAGGTGGGAAATGCCAGCAAATCAGTGGTGCCCTCTCCTGCTCCATCCTTCCTTTTTGGCTTGAAGCCAAGTCTTTGCTGCCTTTACAGTTTTGTTTTTTTTTTTAATTTATTTTTATTTTTTAGAAATACCTTTTGTCTCTCCTCCACTCCCAACCCAGAAAACCAAAACTTAGAGCATCCTCCTGGAGACCCCTTCTCTCACAGCAGTTTGCAAGCCACTACACTTACATAAGGCTTGGCATTTTTCCCCTTCTGCCTCCCGTTTCCTTCTAACACTCTTTAAAATCTTGCAGACTCATTTATTTCCTCTCTTGTGTGCCCCTGGCAGAGACTTTCCTGCTGTCTGTGTGGCCGAGGTCTGAGTGGACCTTGCACTCATCTGTCCTGTACCAGCACTCCTGGTGGTGCCAGATGGACTTTTCCTCCTGCAGTGTGACCTAGGCAGTATTTGCCGCTGCCTGGGACGCTGGGCTGTACAAACCCACACTGGTGTGTGGTGGGAGACGTCTGATTCATTCACATATTATCCAGCTATAGGGCTTGTAATTCCACCGGTGGGGTCCTGCAGCAATGAATCAGTCTCATACTGACACAGATGGACACCTGGCCTGCAAACTCAAGTGTAAGAAGTGAATTTGTTGCGTTTGGGTATTTATATATATATATATATATAAACCAGCTAAGGTTTTAGCTATTATTTCCCAGCAAGTGGTCACATTTAAAGGGAAAAGAAGACATTTTTCCATTTATTGCAGTAGTTATAAAATGAGAGCATGATGTACGTTTGGAGGTCCAGGTTGTTTACTAGGAAGCAGAGAGCTACCTCTCCACATAGATCTCCTGTGTGAGTACAGAACAGTCCGCAGTGAAAAAACCTGCCTGTTGTTACTCTGCATATTATTGACCCATGAGGTACCTCTGTTTATGCAGAGATTTCCAGCAGTCAGTTGTCCTTCATAATCCCAGCAGCTAACACTACAACCCAAGCTGTGTAGAAGGTTGTCTATTACTGTGGCTGTTGCCATCAGTGAAAACTTCCTGCTTAAGAGGGAGCGTGATTACCTATAACACAGCACTAAGAGGAATGCTCCAGCAGCAACCGATTACAGCTGAGAAAACTCCGCAGGCTTGAGATCATGGGAAGTACAGGAGTCTCTGACCTTGTATGTTTGGTGCATTTTTCTGTCAGCTGATGCTAAATCCATGTCAGTGAACAGCAAAGAGGGAAGAGGCTGGCTGGCAAAGGGTGAGGTCAGGACTCCCACTGATCTGCCTGTGCCCTTGCCTGCGAGTTTGACAGTATTGTTGGAGCCCTTCAAGCCCTGCTGTTTCCCTTTGGCAGCCACCACGGTCCAGCCCTGAGGGAGAGACCTTGCTAGCTGAGCTGGAACACGGTTTTATTGCATTGCTGCTGACTCAGCTAGTTTACAAGGGTCAGTTCTGAACCTAACCTACCTGCTTATGTTTCCTCCAATCTCTGGGGAGTCAGAGCATGGAGGCAGACCATCTGTCATCCCCAAATCAGAAAAAAAACACTTCAAAAGCTCACTTGGAAATTGAAATGTTCATAGGCTAGGGATCATAGGCTTGGACTCTCTTACACTTGAGTAACTCCATAAGGATTGGCATTGGCAGCAACCAGCAACCTCTAGGGCATACAGACATGCCGCATTACGCTTCTGAAATGCATGGCCATGCATGAAGATTGCCAGAGTCGGGCAGAAACAGCTGCAAAAAGCAGCACCAGGTTTTGATGGAATATGTGCTGACTTCCATTGGCTCAGAAACAACACCCGTGGGGAGGAAGGAGGGCTACCCCTAGGTGACCTAGCTTCCTATGGCCAGATGATCTCTTCTCCTGCCAGCTTTCCGCAAGGGCTCAGCTCCCCTCAGCAAAGTGAGGCCACACAACCTGGGCCCCAGGGGCACCCACAGGCATTTTGCACACTGGGATGAAGTGATCCCAGGGACCGGCAGAGGCATCAGGACATGAGCTGCAACGGGGAGAGAAATTGTTTCTGAGAGCACAACAGAACTAGTACATCGCTGCCAGATTTGGGGCTTTTAGCCCTGCTACGACACTGTGAGTCCAGGAATTGTCAGGGTGTGGGGTGGCTACCAGTTGACGTTTGTGTGCTGATTTTTTTCTAATATAGGTCTTGGATGACCGAGAGAGGGTTAACTGGGGATCAAATCACTGTTCTGCTCTACCTACAAAAGTTGTTGGATGCAGAGAGAGCAATAAAAGGCTTAGCTCAGCTGTGACTTGGTTGTGAAGGACTGGTGCCTTCTGTAGTGGTGGTGGGAAAACTTGGTTGGAAGGAAGTTTTTTACTAGTCGGGTGAGAGCCCGGCTGGAGATTTCAATAAGTGACCTCAAGCTTTAGATGTCTGGAGAGTGTGACGATATTCACACCAAGGGTAGCTTCCCTGTGGGGCTTCTGAGGTGTGGGGAGCAGTGTCTGGTTGCACTGCCTGGAGGTAGAGGGGAGTTCAATCCAGCCTGAAGTTGCTGCTTTTTGTTTAGGCCTGTGGAAGGGCTTCTGCGGCTTTCTGCTTCCCTTTCAGGTATGTTTATTTGCCTAATGCTGCTTCTTCCGACAGGCCTTGGTTTGATCATATACTAGCTCAATGCTAAGTATTCTGAAATATTAAGGGTTTTTTTCCCCCTAAAATATAACTCTCTGCTGGTTACTGTGGGTTACAGGACACAACCTGACTTGTCCTTAGACTTTTTTCTCTACCCCTAAGGCTAATAAATCTGTATTAGTGCTAGTGGGTGACAGCTGAGCTATCTAAAGACTTATTGATTAAGGAGCTGGAAGCCCACACCCCCAAAGCCCAATTGCATGGCTGCAAAATAGCTAGAGGTGACAATGCTGCAGATGAGTCAGGCCCAAAGCAGCTGGGTTAATTTCCAAAAGCTCCTCTCCTGCAGTTCCTCCTCCTTTATATGTAAGGTTCCTGGCTGCTTTGATGAGAGTGATTTTGAGTAATGGTGGAGAGCAGTGTGAGAAGACAAAATCAGCAGTGAACCCTAGAGACATAAAGAAACAAATGCTGTTTTTCCCTGAGGTTTGTGTTTATCCCGGCAGCGTTGCAATGGTGGAAGGTAGGAGGGCTGGTTTTGGTGGCTCCTGGAGCAACAGGCATCCCTGCTGTGATCTGGTCAGGCAGCCTCTTACCTTATTCTGTGGGGAGGGGACAATTTGACTCACGAAGTGGACTTTTTCACAGATCTGTATCTCCAGGTTGGCTTCTGTGGTCTTTAACAAGAGGTAACTCCAATGAAGTTTTTCAGGTTGTAACACTTTGTGGGGGTTCCCTTTTGTCTCATAAGGGATATGTGCTTTGTGCCTCCTCTTCCTCAGTGGGGCTACTACTGAGATCCTTTCTCCTTATCGACTCAGCTCATGGGAGCATCAGAGAATAACCTTTCTGTCCCACCGGCCCCATACCTACTGGAGGGTAGGACTATTAACTTCCTGAGGAAGCCAGAGCAACAAATATATAGCTGAAGATAAAAAGGAAGTGCTTGGAATGGGAACATCTTCCTTGTCAAGTTTGTGGCTGCTTCAACAGGGTGGTGCAAGATGTGTGGAGAGGCCTGGGATTTGTAGATGACAGTCTGGCCATCGTAACTTATCTAAACAAATGAGATCCTGTGAGATGAAATAATGCCCTGTTTAGCTCACTCTCCCATCCTCTATTCGCGTTGTTTGAATGTGTTTCGGTGCTGGTAGAGGAAGAGGAGCAGTAAAATAGCTTGTCAGTGTGGACAAAATGACAGCGTTCCTTTCCCTTCAGAAGATCGTCCCCTCTCGTTGCCCCCAGGTCTAGCCTAGGAGTCTCCTCTTTTCCCCTGCCCCTGTGTCCTGAGCAAACCCTGGGACCTTCGCCAATGCAACCGTGCTCTGCCCTGCTGCACCTCCCTGCCAGGAGCTGGCCCACCACAGCTCCGCTTATGCCCTCCTGATGTGCTTGTACAGACAGTGCTGCTGCTCCTCTCAGCTCCCCAAAACCATGCTGGGAGCCCATGATCCCAAGGCTTTCTTTTCTCCGGGCTCTGCCACCTGCTTTGACAGTGCAGAACACCTCCAGGCCTGGGAATGAATGGTATGTGCACGTGATCATTCATGGGGAGTACATGACCTGCAGCATGCATGCAGGCAAAATGGAGGTACGTGGAAAGCAACGTTACCAGTATGTCTAGGGGAACAAGCTCCAATGGCACACGTACACCTCCGTGTTCAGACCGGTAGCCCTCAGAGCTTGCAGTGACATACAGCTCAAACGAAACTTAACGTGAACCGAAAAAGAAAAAAGCAGCTCGGCTATACAAACCATTGGCAAAATGAAAACAGTTTGAAAGTCCAGCTGGAAAAATATGGCCAATAACGATTTTAATTTTTATGTGATGAGTAACGTCTCCTGGCACCTAGCAAGAAGTTGACATCAAGCTAGCAAAAGGACGCTAAATAATGCCATGTTTTGCAATGACGTCAGCAGGTGGTGATTCTGGAGTCTGAAAGCAGGCAGCAGTTCCTAAGAAGACTAAAGATAATAACTCACCCTTTCTGGTACTCCATAGGTGGACAACTGTGGAGCTGGTCTTGGCAGCAGGGAATGCTGCCCAGTCATGCAGTGTGACTGAGATCCTGGGGTAGTGAGAATTGTATAGTCAGCTGAGCGGAGAATTATTTAGCAATCAGATGGTTCAGGTTTATCTGGCCATCCATGGCAACAGACTGTTTTTGTTGGCTAATAGACTCTTCAACGCTTTTAAAACATCTACCTTTGTTACCAAATGTGCTAATCAGCCGAACTTCAAGGCTCCAACCTGAAGGAAGATCTTGCTGTGAAAATTCTCTGTACTGGTAATTTTGTGGTAGAGGTGAGGTGGTGGGCAGGTGGCAGAAGCACAGAGAAGAGAGCTGAGGCACAGTGAAGTGGCTGCAACACACTTTGAGCTGAGCTCGTGAGCTGTGTCTGTACGGAGTGCCTGTTTTCTGAAAACCAGGCATGTCTGAGGTATCTCATACTGGCAGCTGAAGTCTCCGATCCCTTTTGAAATGATTGGCATGAAAGGTGAATGGGAGATTATAAAAGATGTCTGTACCAGCGTTGGGAACCAAACACAGATCTGCTGAGCCCTGACTTGGTGTAGTGGGTACAAATTATACCATTTGGCTAACGTCTGGAAATATTACAGTATTTATTATGGCAACTGTATAGACAAGCTCATCCATGGGCCTGAGAAGACCACGGACAATTCCAAAAACCTCATACACAGGCAGTTATGCTCACAAACAACACTAGGCAGAGCTACTTGATGGAATCTGATTCCTAGTCCAAGTCCTGTGGATTGCGGAGGGTGTTGTGTGATAGCTATTGATATCTACTGTATCCTCTTCTCCCACGGTATAAAATTACGTGCAAATTCAGCATTGCACCATTTCAGCAGTGCTGGGGCTGCAGGAAGCCTGGTGCGTTAAACATATGCTCAGGAAAACAGTGGCTAGGCTAGAGGCCATGGGAATCTCACCACTGGGGTTCCGTCACGCTGCCCTTCCCAGTGCTTTCCGGGTGAAGGTAGCCTCGATAAGGAATAAAGGAAAGACCCCCAGAGTCAGAACTACATCATATCAGATTTATGCCCAGAACTGCTGTCTCCTGATTGTGCTGCTTTCAAAAGATCAGTCTTCAGCAGCTGGTTTTGAACTGAGGTAATCTCTGAAGCACACCTGTTGCTCCTGCAGACATGCAAAGGAAGGTACCTCACTGGAGTAAGCACAAGACCTGAGCAATACCTTTCTTTGTGGAAGATATCCAGTGAGCAAAGTGTTTTCCCTCGCTCTTTTAGAGGCTCTAGCCCTTTCAAAGGGAAGGCTGCAACCCATGGTTGTGATCCATGAATATGATCTCTGAAATGTACTTATTCACTTCAAGGGTGCTAGCCCTCTCTTGCAGGAACTTCAGCTTTCATTTCTCCTTCTGCTCTCTAGTCTATTAAACCGGAGATCATATGTTACTACAGGTAAGTTAAAAACTACTAAAAATGGCTTGTGGTCTATCTAGCATTTTTGGTAACTGTGCAGACTGTGTGAAGCATTTTCTAACTTGCTTGGTCTGCTTAAGGTTTGATGTGGCTTGAGTGATGTAGTGAAAAACAATTGCTGCACTTAGTCATTAATGAATGGAGGGCCGTCTATCTCACTCATTCTGCTAATATGCCAGCATAGGCGGATTTTTTTCAGTGTGTTATGTTGTTACTCAATGTCTTGCGCAACCACTCAGGGTTTAGAAGGACTGCACCCAGTACCTTATTAATTCAAATAGCATGGTGCCAGCCTTGGATCAAGGAGAACTATGGACCTCATGCAGTGTTAGTGGTTTGTTTGCATTGTTTTCTGTGCCAACAGCTGTGAACATTTTGTATGGACAAAATTAGTGATGTATCTTGTGCTGTTTAGGTTCTTTCTGATGACTAAAAGATCAGAGAAGTGGCATTTGTCCATATTGCTTCATACTGATAGAGAAAAGAAGTCTGCAAGTATATTTGTTTGCTTAAGAGGTTTTCTTTCCTGATGTGATTATGCATTTTTTTCCTGAGCTTTTGCAATATCAGAGATGTCAAGTCCTCTCTTATTTTTCACTGTTGATGGAATACTTGGAAAGCACCGAAGAGGAGACTAACGTACAGATATGACTCAGAACTCTAAATGTGATTGCCCGTTGCCAGTCCTGAATAATTCCCAGGTTCCTCTTCCTGTGCTCTCCCTATAGACAACTCTAGGATATACAGACCTTTGATATGAACTCCCAAGCCAGCAGCACCACCTGCTCCTGCCTCACCTGCTGCTCTTTTTCTCTTGGCATGAAATGTCTGGCTAAGGTTACTGGCCCCCTAACAGCTGCTGAACTGGATTATTATCCACAAGGAAAGGAGCTAGGGAAATAGAGAGACTAGTCACTTGTGTGTATTTTTTCTGTTCAACTGGGGAAAAGTCAGGAGAGTAAAAGGCAAAAAAAGCTTTGTTTAAATTGTTGGTTTCATGTCCTGTCTCTTCATCCCTTTAGAGTAATCAATCTACACAGCTTCTGCCAGCCCAAAGCTAGTTCTTAGTACCTGATAAAAAAGAGTTTTTCCTCTATACCAACAGAGAATACAACTCCCTACAGCTAGCCAACATCCTGTATAAAACAAGAATACAACACACCATAGCATTCCATTATGGATCTTGGCAGTGCTGTACATGAAAGACAAAATCATATCCATAATCACTCTTCCCCTGTTAATCCATCCTCAAGTTGTATTAGCTGTTTTTGCTAAGTCTTTGGCCAGGCTCTTTGTGTTTGTGTTTTATCACATTCACCACTTCCCTGTCCAAGACACATCCTGTGCCTTTCTCCCTTCCACTTCAAACTACCTCTTGTCAGCTTGGGACAAAACTCTATATTTCTTGGTGTTTGTCCTTCCACGTGGTTGCACTAGAAAGCACATTAAGAGTATAAGAACACACATTTTAGTGCCATTTAGAAAGCAACACTTAGGCTGCATATAAATGGCAGCAGATATTTTGTTCCATTAATATGGACACTTGCATACTTTGTAGTTTGCTGTTGTGTTAAGCAGTGCTTCTGCATTCACTTTCAGTCTGTCATCTTAAAGAAAACAAAGCATGTGAAGCCAAAGAAGACAAATATTGGGGACATGGATGTGTTTTTGTGTGTACTTTTTGGAGAGTCTTCTCCCCCTCCTCCCCTCCGCCCCCCCAGTGCTATCTAGATGTGTGGTTACTGGGTAGGAGAAGAATTGTCTTTTCAGGTGTTTAGAGGTGACACCCAGCTGCTCAAAAGCTGTTGTTTTCAAGTGGTTATCATTAGGTTTCAGAGCTAATGACCTAGTTGTAAGGGTGGAGGCATCGCACACTTTCAGCCAGTCTGAAAGAGGCAGAAGGGACGCTGCTATCAGACGTCATATTGCAGCTGTAAGATCAAGTTCATTGAAGATCACTTTGGTAGTTCTGAAGGCCTGGTCACGGAGCAAAGTGGCAGTAGGAACATGCCAGAGCTGAAGCAAAGGTAACGGATATGATCAGCAGCTGGTGACAGTCTGTTGTTCCTAACTTTTTGAGTGAAGTGGTCTTCAGGATGCCCAGATGTCAAAGGAAGTCCATTTTCCATGACTCCAGTAGGCTGAGGAACCTGCAAACAGCCCGGACTGCAGCATGAAACTCAGAGTTTCACAACCATGTTGTACCAGCAATGGGCAGCTGAAGGGATCAGCTGCGTGCTAAGTCCAGAGCATTCTGCCTAGAGAACAGAAGTCAAAACTAACAAACACCAATACAAAGTCAAAAGTAGACGTGCAGCTTACTGAGGAGCTAAAATGCCTGCTTGCTACATTGAGAAGCTGGCAGGTGTGGTGTGCTGGCCTTTTACAGCCTCGTGTTTTCTAGGAGCCTTTTTGCTGTGCAGGAGAAGCGCAGCCAAGGGGCAGCAAGGGTGCTCCTCCTCCAGCACGGCCCCCATGGCGTCCCCTGGGACGTGGGGGCATTGCTGCAGAGCCGGCTCCTGGGTTGTGGGGTGGTGGCGGAGGGATGCGTGTCCCCGAGAGCCTCGCTGGCCAGGGCAGGCTATGCAGAGCTCTGAAGGGGCAGCGCGGTGGCTGGGAGCCACAGGCGAGGCCCTTGGCTGTAGGGGTCTGAAATCAGCCGTGAGGTTCGGGCAAAAATCCAAAACGACCTGAAGTGTTAACCTGAGTGCGACCGCCTCCCACCTGCAAAACACAGGTGGGGGCCCTGCTGTGGGGCTGGCCGCCATGGCCGGGAAGCAGTGGGCCTGGCGGGGCGGGAGGGGTAGAGGCGGCGTGAAGTTGCTCGCCATCCTCCGTGCTCCTCGTTTCCTCCTGCATCCAGCACCTCTTCCTGCCTGCGTGTATGTGTGTGTTTCTCTGTCTCTGTATTGCCATCTACTGGTGAGATTGCCGAGAGACCACCGAAGATGACCCCCAGGCACATGAGGACCACACCAACCTCCAGTGACCTGCCTGGAGGTCACTCGGCCCATCTGCTGGCCGAGGTGGTGACAAGACAATCCTTGGGCAGCTGCCCCCGAGGGGACGGTCAAAGCAGCAGAGGCCATGGGCAAGCAGAGAGGTCTCGGTGGTGGTCAAGAGGCTAGCTGGGAGGGATCTGAGGTGGCCTGCTGTAGCTGTCCTAGTGTGAAAGTCCATGGCCACTGAGCGGTGCGTGGCTGGTTTGAGGCCACGGTCCAGCTGGTCGATGGCACGGCTCTGCGCTGAGGGCTGCCGGAAAGAAAGGGTGAGCCTGGAGCAGCAGCTTGGTGTCACCTCATCTGTCACCTGTGCAAAGGGCCACATGGGCGTGCACGTGACTGTGCGTGTGCGAGGGAGGCTCGGCCCCAGCCAGGAGCACGTGGGGCACTGCAGCTTTTCTGCACGGTGGTGAGGCATGTTCCCCATCGGCAGATGCTCGTGTGAAGGCAAATGCCCCTCAGCCGGCTGCCGAGCATGCTTGTAGAGCGTGAGGTGGCACGTGCACGACTTGAACGTTGTTGTTCTGCTTCTGGGACGGGGTTGAGTGTGGAAGAGAAGATCTAAGAAAGCCTGAAGCGATCTGCGTGAGTGCTGGTGTCGGGGCTTTAGGGCCTGAGTTCACATCTGTCCCCCTTAGGTTTTATTCTGCAGTAAGGGTATTGCCGTTGTCAAAGTGGCGTAAGGGCTGGCTTCTGTCAAAGACGTTAATTTTGGCTGATGTGAATGCAATAGGTTAATCAAGCAGGAAAAAAAAAAATAAACAGCGGAGGGAAGAAGCTTTAACCCTTCTCTGTTTCCTCGCAGGCTCTTGGAAGGGGAGTCAGTCCCCGAGCCACCCTTGGATGTGTAAAAGCCCCTCCTTGTCTAACCTGCTTTCCCGTCAGTCCAGCTCCCCAGATGTGTTCAGGCAACCTCCTTCCACCACCCCACTCCTTCTTTGACCCTTTTGGCAGCCCTGGGATTTCCTGGGTGGAGGCTGGGAAACCCACAGTGCCCTGGCATGGGCCCCCGTAATCGCTTCCTCCTGCCGCCCTTTCCCTGCCAGCCCCAGGGTAGTTTCTGAATCTCTCCTTGACTGGGATATATCCCCTACATGTCAGGGGAAAATCCATAATCAGCTCAGTTAATGTTAAACAGATTATTATTTGGGAAAGTAAGCACCAGAAAGTATGTTACTGTTTAACTGCCCTCACATTTTTTTTTTTTTTAGCACAACAAACCAAACACAGGTATGCTCCACACTGAGTTAATTTGCGCAAATTTCTGTCCATGTCACATTTTAATATAAAGGCTATATACCCTGGGGTGGAAAGATGGTGGGAAGAATAGTGTCTTGCAAAAATGCCACTAGACACGAGGCTGACAGCAGCAGTGCCAGGCGTTGCTGTAATTCTCTTTGTTTCTTTGGGTTATGTAAGTAGCTACAGAGTCTTCATTCTGTGCCTGTCTAAGGCCAGGCGGCTGATGGTTCAATGGATGCTACTGTTAAGGCAGCGAGCAGGGAGAAAACAATTCAAAATTCATCAGCAAATGCATTGTCTGCACACACTTAGACTGGAAAAAGCGAAAACTCTACAGCAGTGTTTACAGAGCATTCAGTCAGCGCCAGCTTCAGCAGCACATAATCTTCAGGTGTTCTTGGCACAGCATCAAGGTCCTGTTTTGTGGTGTGGGGAGGTCTGAAGCAGGAAGCACTTTCACTTGAATACATCGTGCTCAAAATCAGGTGAGGTGCAAAGCCTTCTATTTGACTGGCAAAGTAGCATTTGAGCTTGATTCCTTATCGTGACTGACCTCTTCAAGCAGGAGAAACCCAGCTTTCAGCACAAAGGATACAGGCTTATGTTTCAGGTTATTTTTAAGCGCTCTTTAATCCCACCAAGCCAAAACTCCTCCCAGCATGGCTCTTCACAAAGATGACATTTGGTGACTACTCTCATTACTTTTTTTTTCCTTCTGGCGGGTGGTTCCCTTTTCTCTGCCACCCCTCTCAGCAACCCACTTTTTCCCGTTTGGATTTTTGCTTATGTTGCTCTTCCAATCTTGCTTTCTGAAGGGATTGCCTCTTGTTCCCCAAAACACCCTTTGCATCAGCTTGGGTGCAGCTAGTGCAAAGCATTCTGGCATGAGTCAGAAATCCTTATGGATGAGCTAAACACAGCAGGGAAGAAACCAGGTCAACAGCAGTTCTCATGAGAATTTAGCTATATCCTCAGCATGGCACTTCTCATCTGTTTCTCTCCCAACCCTTCTGCTTCGGTGTATGGCCATACCAATCCCAGAAAGAGAGGTGTTCTTAAAATCCTAGTGTGGATGAGGCAGGTTGTATCGACCAGTCAAAGCATGTTTTGCTTTCCTTTAGGGAAAATTCATCAGTTAACATACTGAAAACATGTCCCTTCTCCTTCTCCACCGCTACTAGTGAAGGCAAAGCCTGTCTGCTTTGGGGTGGTGTCTTAGGAGTGAGGACCAGCTCTTGTTCTGTGTGTACAGTATCCATCACAAGCGTTCCACGGCTGTTCAGCAAGAAAATGACAAAACAGAAGTGGAAAACACCATATGCTCCCCCTTGGTGGTGATGTTGGAGCCGCTGTGCCATGAGAAATCCAAATACTGGAACAACCAAGAAGCTCAAATTTGGACCCTTGGGAATATGAATCAGATTATATTGCAAGCTCCAGTTCTTGTCTGATTATAGGTCCCTTCTAACTTGGGATATTCTACGATATATCCCTATGATGTATGCAGCACCACTACCTACTGGAGCGTATAACAGGCCACATCAATGGAGCGTAGCTGCCAACTGCAGCCCAGGACGAGCTACGGCAGCGCTGCCGCCCAGTCCTCACGCGGCCTGACATCTGCCATGGGTGAACCATGCATTTGTACTCAGCTAAGAGATTTTCCAGGTTGCAGTGTGGTAGCAGGGTAATGTAATGAGGCTGCGGTTAGAAACTTCTGCCTTGTGCCACAGCCTGGTCATACAGTGGGCTCCCGGGGCCTCAGGTTAACAGTTTGCAGGCAGCCCCTCTCTGCCCTACCTCTTGCACAGTCTGTAGCTATCTTCAGCTCAGGCTCCCTCCGCCCTTGGCCCATATTTTTTCTTCAACTCTGTCAAGGGTGATGAGCCTAGCAGGGAGCTGCAAGTGGAGGCAATGCTAGCCAGCAATGAGAAAGGTGGGTAAGGATACGATGTCACAGCAAATTGTGCCATGGTGTCAGGTACAATACATGTCAGATAATGCACTGCTAGGCATACCTTTCATGCTGCTGCTTAGCTGTGAGGAGTTAATGTATGTCTTAACTTGTGCTTCAGGGATTCCCATGGCTTCAGAGAGGCAGGACTTCTGGCAGAGCATGATATCTATATTTCATGATGAAGCTGCAGTAACATGATGCCAGCGGGACAACTCTATATGAGTGAGTCTGAAGATAACCGGAGCATCCTGATGTGTTGTGAGTAATATTATATCCATGGCTGCAATGTTCAGTGGATGCACAGAACCATTCTTTTTTAGCTGTTTGTATGTATTTAATTTTTTATAATAACTCAAAAGGCAACCATTTTGATGCTCTGTCCTTGTGACCAATTCTTTAATTAGGTAAACATTGCTACAAACATGGTATTACATGAGAATCTTGGCTTTAAAATCAGTTTATGAAGAGCATTTGGAATTTTAATTGCGAAATTTGACTTTTAGGTGACTACTGTCAGTGGACGGGAACCCCTGTGCTCTGGAACTGAGATTTGCTTATCTGCATTTCCACTTCTAGGGACACTTGTTTTACACTTTCACATTTCCTCACACACACCAAATCCATTTTAAAGTGATAGCCAAGATTCTCATGCAGTGTCTTCACTGAGGAAGCTAGAAGGTTCAGAAAAGACTCAAAGCTGCAAGAGCTGGCAAGACTCACGATTTGGTGGGACTGAATGCAGGGCTATGCAAGATGCAAGACCAGAAAGGAACTGTGGCCAAATCCCTTCAAGACCGTCATGCCAGTGAGCCATTATACACTTGGCTGCAGGTACTAGTCCCGATGGAGAACAAGGACTCCACTTCCCCAGCTAAAATGCCCTTTGTGTCAGCCCAGTAAAACCTGCACTCCTCCAGTGTGGCCTGCCTCAGTTCTACGGTGCAATAGGGCACATTCCAACACTGAAATTTTGGAGAGAGTGTAATTCTCAAGGAATGTGTTTCCTTATCATGTTATCGTCGTTAACAAAATAGCTCCAAAGAATCACCATTAGTTTTTTTTCACGATGTAATTTTTATTAGTAATTTATTCAGCCTAGCAGATGCCAACATGCAAACTATGCAACGAGCAAATCTCTTCCTCCAAGTATAAATATTTACAGATCATATTAAATGGTATTTAGTACTCTGCAAACATATTGTCAACAGTTCTATCCAGACTCTTCCCTAATTGCAGCCTGAGAGTTGGCAGAGGCTTGTCCTCTGTGAAAAGATGGTTGGGGGGTGGGGGGGGAACAGCAAGCTAAATAGGTTCTTGGCTTAATTTGACTGGAGTTATACCAGAGGTGAATACGGCCCACTGCAAGTTAAACTCTGGTATAACAGCCACACACAGGGTTGGAGGGACGATCCTCATCCCTCTACAGGGACAGCCCTCCCCCAGCAGACCATGGGCCTGTCTTGGCACTGAAGGTTCAACCTTCCACGTGTTTGAAGGGATGGAGTTCCACCCCTTCTTAGATGTAATATGAGATGCGTGGCTGTTCTTTGCATTGCCTCAACCAGCTAGATTTAAGTAGTCCAGAAGAGCAAATATTCCCTATCCCAATCACCTTCTGTTCTGAAAAGAGAATTATTTTTATTTCTTAAACACAGACCTGCCTTTTGTTCTCTAGCTCAGTCTGTGCGAAACCCTGAACGGGTTAATGTCTAGAACATAGCTTGACTATATTGGAGCCATTTCTGTTTAAACTAATATCCTAAAATCTCCTTTACTGTGCCTCCAGCCCAATCCCCTTCGATACCATTTCATTACATCCCATAATCTCTGCTCTCCAGACAATCTGGAATAAATACACACCAACTGAAAGATCAACAGTTTAGCCCTCATTTACATTCTGTGAACACCTGCTATTGCCTGCATGTCTCAGCACCCCAGCTTTTCACATGAGGCATGTAAAGTTGCGAAGCTCTTTAAACACCTTTCTAAATGATGTCCTCTGGGATGCTCAAAGGAAACAACCCGAACGGCAGCCGTTCCCTGTGCATCACAGGGAGGGAGGTGAGCAAGGGCACGTTCATGACATCACGTTCCCCTTGTTTGTGTGATCATAGCTTTTCTTTAGTATCTGTATTTTCTCATTCTGCACCTGGGCTTCTCCATGTGCATTTTCATTTATTTTTTTTCTCCTGAGACTGTTTCTCAGAGAAATGTGCTTGTTCCCCACCACACCAGCCCCAGAGGCTACGTGCCCTCCTGCTTCACATTATTTGCTCCATCGTTGTGCTTGGTCCTGTCAGATAATCTGTTCTTACAGCACACAGTCCTTCCCCCCCACTTTTAACTGTCTCTTCTAATTCTCCTGAATAGCGGAGGTTCTTCCTCCCTTCTTCCTTCTCTGGAAAGGAGGGGAGGGAGTATTTCAGTAGATGTGAGTATCTTACGTGAAAGATGGAATGATGTATCTATACAATAGATGCAGGCAGACATGCTTTAAATTGAGTCCTTAACGTGGAACTCTGGCTGGTTCTGCATTTTGTCTACTTTTAATTATCTGATGGACTAGGGTATAATTCCTCCTCCTCATTGCTCACTTCTAAAAGCAAATTTGTATGTTCTAAAATTACATCAGGATGTGTGAATGATTTCAGCATCACTTTCATCTGTGGCCAGATTAGCAGTAGCAGCTGTGATCCTAATATGACTTGAGGTAGCAAAACCCCTTTTTCACCTGTTCAGTGTCACAATCACGATATAAAGCATCTCACAATATGGACTATGCCTGTGTGCACAATGCTGTCTCCTGCACCTTTTTTTGAAGACTCTTCTCTGGGCCATCTGCAAAGAAACCCAAAGGTGTGAGTGCAGGAGGTAGATAGCGTGCTTGATCTAAAATGGGCACCTATGGCTTAAAGGAAATTCTGCTGCTTCTGCCATTTTGTGGAGCTGGCTGCATGTTTCAGAACGCAGCTCAGACATACCTATTACGTATCTGCACATGGATGCGCATCCTACAGCGCATAAAAGCTGCAAAGCTCCACTGCTGCTAGGGCAGCTGCAGACTGGTGATGTGCAAACCTTTGGCAGAGACAGAAGCACTAAAAATGGCAAAATGATCACCATGGGGCTGATTCACGCTATTTGTTTCAATATTTAATTCTGCAGCTTGACAATCGACTATCAGGGCTACCAAATGAGAGACTTGCATAGCCTAAGGATTGTATGAGAAAAAGTATGCCTAGATGATAGCGGAATACGCGTGTCATTCACGCTTGCGGGCAACAAGAAGCTGTTAGCCTGAGCGTTTTTCTATCTAGTTTTTGTCTGTGGAGGTAATTGCGAAAGTCTGCAGGCAACTAATCCAGCCGTTCACTCCACACAAAAAATCCTGTGGCATTTACTAGCAGAAAACATGGGCAAAACGTCTTGGTATTAAACTGAGCTTAACCAAAAGGCACTCCACGCTTTGCAGACGGTGGACGCTGGAGCTCGTGTTGTGAAACTTCAGAGGGGGAAAGAATTGCTCGTCCGACTACAGCCTCCCACCTTCAAAGAGCCGGCCAGCGTTACAGCCTGAACGCTAAAAACCACACGGCCCTGTGCGACGCGCTTAGGGCAACCCACAGGTACAGGCAGCGCACAGGGCCAGTCGGGGCTCCCTTCGGCCAACCAACAAAACCCAGCCAGCAGCCGCAGCAGCGCGCAGGCCCGGCGGGAGGGCGGATGGTGTCTCCCGCCTGCACAAAAGCGCAAGCCCCCCACGAGCGAGGGAACGGCCGCTTCGCGGCGAGGAGCTCCGGAGGAGCGCCGGGCACACGGAGAGGGGGCGGTACGAAGGCTCCGGCGGCCCCACGGCCGCTGGGGATGAGCTCAAGCAGCTGCCGCTGCCGCCGGGCAGGGCCGGCTCCC
>VXAL01017350.1:541579-621314 GCA_013399475.1 Chauna torquata
TGGGGTTTGACCCGCTGCGAAGCGAGGGCGGCGGGGGCGGGGAAGCTCCCGGTCCGCGGAGCCGCCCCGCAGCGCGGGTGCCTGCGGGAGGGCCCCGGGCCGCGGCGGCGGGAGCAGCGGTGGGGCCGTGCCGGGGCCGTTCCGTACGGTGAACGCAGCTCCTCTCGTTTCACTCTAGATCGCCTCAAAACGGCGGCGTTTGGGGCAGGTCACGCTCACGAGCGGCGTCGCGGATCCGTACGGACGGTCCTGTCCGGATAAAGAACGTAGACCGTGTAAAAGCGAGGTGCCCTCTGCGGCGTTCTGCTGTGGGCGGCGGTGCAATGGAATCTTTTTCCTCTTACCGTACCCTAAGCGACTGTTTTCAGCAGGTTTAACAGCACCAAAATTTTGGGCAGTGTTACCGCGCGGTCAGGAGGCAGCAAGAAGAGCGAGGGCTGCTCTTTGACCGCGCTCTCAAATAACAGCATCCCGTGGGGACATCCTCTTGCAGTGCTTCTCGTTCTGGTGGGTTCAGTGAATCCTTTAACTTTCCTCTCTGCTGTCTCCAAACTTTGTCTTGTAGGATTGGCAGAGAAAAATCCTGTCTTGGGATCCTTTCGCGTAAGGTGCCTTGGTGTCCTGCGTGTTAGCTGGATGAATCCCTGCCAGGCTCGGTCATGCAACAGCACTCCTGCTTCCCGATAACGTGAGTTAACTGACTGCTTACAAAGGAACCACCCCCCCTGGAAACACTGACCCTCCCTGCCTTGAGCTGATTTGCAGCCTCGCAGAGCGAGTGAACTCCCTGGTACTGAGTATTTGGTGCCCTTTAGGCCTCAGAGGCTTTGTGGCTCATCAGTAGCTTTGAAAACTGGGCTATAAGATGCATGTTGATGCCGGGTCTCTCTCTCAAAAGTGCATGTATTTCTGTATTAATCTTACTTATCTACCATAATCATCCACTGCTGAATATGTTAATGCTGTCCGTTGCATGGTAATGGGTAATTTATAAGGGATCTATCCATTTTTATTAGCTTTCATGTCTATAATAGATTAATGCACTTGCTGTGCACGTTTGCTGCTTGATTCTAGTTTAAATACATTATATATATTTATATGCATATGTCCCTTTTTGTCCTTTCTTGGGGAAAATTTCAGACTACATGCTGCTTAACATGTAGGTACAGACATCTTTATTTTTTGTTTTAGTTGTAAATTCCCTGCTGGATTTAGAAAACCGTCTGCCAGAAAACAGACTTTGCATCTGGTTATCTGCTATTGAAATTCTAATTGGAACCCTTGCGCAACCTGCAGCCTCAGCCTTCTAAATGAAGTCTCCTGGTGCAGACTTTTCAAAGGTGATGGAAGTAATTTGCAAGCGAAATTTCAAGCTTCAGTGATGAAAAACATCCATGCTGACGGCCTGATAATGTATTTAAAATCTCTGGCTGCATACCCTGGATTACAGGGTAGGTGCCCTTTTAAATGTCATAGCTGACTTTTTCAGTGGTATGTGACTGACTAAATTTTCGAGGGAAAATGTCGCAGGGATGTTTAAAAAAAAAAAAAAAAGATGTTTGTTTTAAGCAGTGCATGCTAGAAGTGTCCAAAACTTTGCCTGAAGAAACTGTGCAGAATTGATTTGTTTGAGTGGAGTTTCTTGTCTCCCTTTGTTTTTAAAGGGCCCGGGTAAAACTTTTGTCTGCGAGGCTTTTAGTACGCAGTTCCACTGACATCTCCCTGTGCTCTGATGCACAGCAATAACCTAGTGCTTGTTCTGTGTAGTATCATCCGTGCTTGAACCACGGTTTTATAAACTGGAAGCACCGTAAAGGAGGTCCAGCAAGAGTTTATGCCAGCATGTTTGAAGTGCAAAATGATGAGGAAGCTGGAAGTAGGGGCGAATGAACCTGTTACTCTGCTGTGTACTCACAAACCAAAGGAGCAGGTGTGTTGTAGCTGCTGCTTCGTCCTGGTTGATGTGCACGTTATGGGCTTGGAGTGGTGCTGTGCTTATTTTTCGGGGAGCAGTCACACGGCTGGATGGGTGTCTTGCGCATGCTTCCTTCCTGGTCCTGATCTCTGTATGGAAATCTTCGACATTGCCTGCATGGGTGTAGGGAACAGCCATGCTCAAATCCTTCTGCTCTGACCTATTTCTGGCTTGGAGGCCTGCTCTTATAGCTGGACCCCACACGTAAGCTTGTTCAGACACTGCTCGTGTCTGTTTTAATTTATCCTTCCCCTTTAATTGGTACTTTACATTTGATACAAACTCCTAATACAAATTCCTAGTGGCAAGAGCAATTACGCAGTGGGAAAGCTGAAGGAAAAAGCAGTCAATTCATCAGTGCTTGCGTGCAGATCCTCAGCTGCAGTGAATTGTTACAGCTGCCCTGCAGAGCAGTGGCAATCCACACCAGCTGACTTTTTGTCCTTTGAAGTGTTCAAATCAAGATCAGATGCCTTTCTGAAAGAGATGTTCATCCCATTAACACGTAGCTGGTACAGAGTTCATTTACGTGGTAGGAGAGAGAACCCCCTTCCACACAGTAATTGCTGGATGAAATTCCATGGCTTATGCTGCACAGGAAGCCAAACTGGATGATCTTTGTGGCTTTTTTTGCCTCCTACCCTTTGACTCTGGAAACCACAAAAATGGGGTCAAGGGGAGGTAATTCTGTAGGAGAAATGTGATTCAAAACTGTGTGGATAGTGAGGAGGAAAAGTTGATGGCAGTTTGTGTCTTCCAGCCAGCCTGCCTGTGCTGCCAGGACTGAGAAGCTAGCGTGCTTTCTCTTCTGGTGCCTGAGACGGGACATTGACTCACCGGCTGAAGGCCTGGTAGAGCAAAGTGCTGTGGCTGGATGCTTTCTGACACTGTGTGCTCTTAGCTTTGTGAGGTTGCTTCCCTTCCTGCATTCCAGCCCATCCTGCAGGTGTAACCCTTCATCATACCCCCCCCCCCCGCCCCCCGTGAGTGACACCCAGCAAGTTTGGATCTAGAATGACACCCAAGGAGCTGTTGGCCTTGTTGACTGAGAAGCCAAGAAGCCCTCTGAGTGAACTGCAATATTCCTTGGGCCCTTTCTGGACTGTATGGAGTTTGCCAGCATTCGTACCTCCTATCAGTTCTGTTCGCTTGGACTGAAGTTGCTGTTCCCTTTCTGTGAATTGGGCTCAGGGGAATTGCTGGAGCTTGTGAAGCTTGCGAGTTTGACAGCTAGGGTGTAAGGATGTTGCTGGCCCTGCAGGGACGGTAGTGATGCTGAAAATGGTTGCAGGCAGAAGCTAACTGTGTGCTTTGGAAATGGTATTCGCAGTTCCTCCAGCTCTTGACTGCTGGCAATCCAAGAAGGTTGTCACATGGACAAGGCCCCGGCGTGCCCGCGATAGGTTGTCCCTTCCTGGAAATAGTTGCTGGTTCTCCTTCAAGTGAGTTGCAGGGTCCCCCTTCCTGGAGGAATGCCTGCATAGAGGTGAGGGTTTCAGGGTGACTTTTTCTCGTTGAGAGTTAAGAAGTGAAGACCTCAGGTGTTTGCTACGTCATCAGCACGCTGTGGCCTTTCACCATCGGAATATGGTTTCCTAGTGAAATGCTGTGACTTGAAGCTTCTGCATCTCTTCTGCCAGCCCCTTCAGTGCTGCTGTTTGGTGGCACGGTGGGCTGGGTCAGAACAAAGTATCTGACTTCAAAACACTCCCCTCTTCTTTTCCTTCTTCCCATTACTGCGCGTTCCTGTGAACGGTTAATCCAGGCGCTGCCAACATAAGCGAGTGACGAGAACTGCAGAAGTGGGTTTTACTGCGCGGTGAAACCACGCGCTTCCCTCGCTGGTGCGTAGAGAGGGGTGAACACGTAGCTGCTTGTGCTGCCTGGCTTTCTTGTTGCTTCAGTTCTCTAGGCTTATTTGTGGAAGCCCTGCGTTTCGTTGATGGCTCTGCTGTGTCGTTACTCTGGTTATCACTGAAATGAGGCTTCCTCCAGTCAATTTTGGATGTCAGTCAGCGTAGGTGCCAAAAGTTCTGGCAGTCTTCCACTGCATTTGCTGGCTTTGTTTTTCTCCGCTGTTGCGGGCTTTGCCTCGAGGATCAGATCTTGAATTTCAGCGATGAGAGGTGGGGATGTTCCTGCACTGACACAGAGCCGATGCTGTGCCCCATCGGATGGGACGGGGCTGGAACGCGCTCCTGTGGCACGGCTCCGGCTGCCTCGGCGGTGACTGCATTGACGTGGTGGGGGAGCTCGTCTCCAAACGCACTTCGCATAGCGTGCTGTCTCTGGAACAAAAGACACAAAATCTGGGCTCAGGCTATCGTGTCCTTTCCTCCCGGCTCAAATGATAACTTGTCAACCGTTTGAAAAGCACGTTGGGCGCTTGTTTATTCTCCTTGTAGGAAAAAGTGGCGAGAAGGAAGGAACCGAGGGCGGAGCACCAGGAACACGGATTCTCAGCTCAGTCCTCATGCTGAGGAGCTGAGCAAGCTAACTTCATCTTTTCAGCAAAATCCACGCTCAGCTTTTCTCCCTTAGATTGGCTGTTTCTGTACCACCCTAGCCAGGCAAGCAGTAGCGAAGGCTGTTTGAAGAACTGTGTGATTATCATGATTATCACGATAGCTGGCACTGAAGGGGCTCCCTTCTGTCTAGCCTAAGGACATGGTTGTAGTTTGTAGGTAATTTTCAACAAAGATAATGGGGTGGGGGCAATGAGAAGAGGGGAAGTCTAAGAAGCCACAACAGAAGATGCAGTTCTTGTGCTGTTGGGTTGGAGGTTTGGTTGAACAGGCTGCCCGGGGAAGTAGCTGAGTCACCACCCCTGGAGGTCTTCAAAAAATCATTTAGATGTAGAGCTTAGTGACATGGTTTAATGGTGGACTTGGCAGTGCTAGGTCAAAGGTTGGACTGGATGATCTTGGAGGTCTTTTCCAGCCTGAATGATTCTATGAAGTCTATGCCATTCAAGTCGCCGTGGAAGACAAGATGAAGAGCTGCCTCTCCCTTGCTAGAGGGATGGGCAACTTGCAGCCAGTTGGTCCGTCCCTGACGTGTGTGGCAGGACCCACAGTCTGTCTGTACGTCTTCTCATTGCACCTACTTGAGGAACCAGCCGGGTCTTCGGCCTGATCCTCCATTTCAGCAGGAAGTTAGGTCTGCGCAGTCAGTGCGGGTTGCACTTGGGTGCCTGGTTTGTCTGTGCACGTTACTACAGCTCCTGTTGCTTTTGCCTGGGGAACCTCAGTTAAGCTGTGCCTGCCAAAGGACAGCTAAATTGTGCTCTGCAGACATGGCTGAGGAGCACTGTTACCTGCCCTGGATTGCTGCTGTTGCTGATCTCCATTTTAATTTGGTTGCCTTTGATTTTTTTTTCAAGTGTCCAACCCCCCCACCCGAATAGCTACGTCCTTCATTCCCTAGCTATACAGATAGGAAAGTGGGGCTTATCTGTGTACAAGTGCCATGTTTTTTATTTTCTGAAACATCCAACAAGCCTTCTTCACAACCATCACTGCTTCTGCTAGGGATAAGTCTCTTGCCGTGCCTGTAAAGTGGGTGCTCACTAAAGCGAAGCATCAGTGTGGCAGGTCCTTTGGGTTACACAAAACAATGCAAGGCTGTGTCCTGCCACTGCTCTTCCTTCCTCTCCCTGAGTGCATCACTGTCCAACCCTGTGGTGTGTCTAGCACGCGTCTGCTTTAACTTTCTTGAGATCAGGGGCTATCTCTCTGTCTATGCAGGCGTGCAAAGTTAGGAAGGGGCTGTAGTCCTCGCTGAGTCGTTTAGGTGGATTGCTGTGTAGTACAAAGCACAATTACAACCATTTGCATGGCTGGGTAGACGGGAGGTGTATCCTGCACCAGAGGAGAGGAGGAACTGGAGAAGGAGGGCATTGGAATTGCCTTCCCTAAGCGCTAGCGGAGTTGCTCATGCAATAGTTCAGCAAAACACTTGAGCACGCACTTCAGACAGCGGAGGTGCAAGGGTTTTAAATTTGCTTTAAAAAAAAAAAAATGGTGAAAAGTATGAGTATTCTCATTGAATTTTGTGTGTATATTTGTGTTGGATTTATGTTTGTTGAGCCTGAAGAGAATTTGCACCGTTTTAACTAAATCAGGATTTAAATCCACTTAAGTTAAACTCCCAGTACAACTTGTATGTGGAGACCAGGCTGAAATCTCATTAATTTTAATAGGATTAAACATGTTCTTTTGCTGAGTCTTCTTCTCTTTCTTTGTTTGGCTTCTCTGTATTAAAAAGCAGGATAAACCTCTTTGCTCTTCCATCTCTTTGTGAAAATGCTTTGACAGTCTCGGGGAAGTGGCTCTCTGGTTGCATACAATAACACTTTACACACATTTTTTTTCTGTGCTTTCAGCTGTAGTCCTTCTATATCTGGGCTTTTATTAGCTTTTGCTTCCCCTAAAGGCCCCAAAACTCCTGACAGCAAGTCACAGCTACAAGTGTTTTCCTGGTAAGCTTCTACCCTCAAAATGATTTTTTTTTTCTTTCACTCTATCTGGACAGATCTGAAACTGCCGTGAAACAAGTCTATTGGGAGAGGGAGACTTTTTTGAAGTTAGCAGGAACTGAGTGTGTCCAGATCAGTGAGGGCAAAATTCGTGCATATTCATGAACTGGGAATGTGTTGAAGAACAGGGAATGAAGGACCTTGTGTTACGAATACAAACTGGTTGAAGGGAAATATGGGGGATCTATTTAAAATCAAGTAGGCCATTAGTTTGGAAAGGAGGCTGTTTTATGCATTTGTGCCACCTGTTTACTCTGTTTCCTCATTTCTCAATGTACATTATCCCCTGAATCTTCCTCTTGACAGTTTTTTCTTTGTATATGATTTATGTTTAGTTATAGGAGCGTTCCCCTTCAGCCTCTCCTTCAGAAAAGGCAAACCCCGCAGCAGGTATCTCTGGATGTTCCTGAGATGCACTTAATGACACTCATGTATCTATACATACATACATACATACATACGATAGTAAGCCCAGGCCCTAAGCTGGATGTCAAGAGACTTGACTTTAGCTTCCAGCTCTGACCAGTTCCTTCTATAGCTAAAGGCAGGCTGTTCAGTCTTCTGATGCCTCCTGTTCCACCCCGTGAGATAAGGGGTGTTTGTGCTGTCCTACCTCCAATATGCGTTATGGACTGACCTGTGTTGCAAAGATTGTGCTGCTGTATGCGTGTCAGCAAAGCTGTGTGCAAACTGTTTGCATCATCAGCTTATCTTTTTGCTCGTGTAGGTAAACACCTTCCCTCTCTGATAGAATTTACGTTGGTGGTAGCATCTGGACTTAAGTTCCTGTATCTGATTAAAAAAAAAAAAAAGGAGAGCACGTTGGAAAATGGAAAATGTCATGGAATAAATTCCCTAATTTTTTTACCCAACAACAAATGGGAGGTTGGCTTAATAAGCAGGTTAAGGATAGGAATTTCTGATGGTTGAGGAGCATCCAGTGGTAAGTTAAAATTCCCAATGTTGGAGCAAAGAGCATCCCCATTTACTCCCTAGATCTCTACTGACAATCTTCTGGATGCTAGTCTAATTGTTAAGTTAATAAAAAAAAGTGTTGCTGTAAACATTTCTTATGCTTTTCTCAGCTGTGCTAATCAAGTGTTTTTCCTTCTGAGACCAGTTTTTCTCTTAGGTTATCATGTCCTCTTTTTTCTAAAACTCCGTGTCCTAGCCAATCTAGAAAAATGATGTCACTAGGATTTCACAGTAACTTCTGTGAATCTTCATGTGGGTTTCTGTCACTCTTTGACCTGAAGAGGCTTAATAAGGCAGTAATGTGCTTCTCTGCCTTCTTATCTTAAAAGAAAGTGGTTTATACCCAGGTTTCATTTTGTTGGTAAATTTTGTTGAAAAATCTCATTCATGATGAACAAGAGAGAAAGTGATGGGACTGTAGGCATGGCCAGCTGGTCTGAGTTTGAAGACTTGACATCAGCTTTGAAAAGAGCAAACATGCTCACTCATCAAGCATTTTTTGTCATTAATCCTTCTTGCAAATGAATCCTGATTATCTAAAGCTTTACAAAATATGTAAAACCTATTTAATTTTTTCAGTTCATTTTTATAGTGAGGTGTTTGTGGGATAGTCACGGTATCATCCCTGGTTTGTGATACAGATGATGTAGCTTCTTTACAATGTTTGTTTGGCTTAGCCTGATGTATCCTCAAATGCTTTCCATGCCTGGAAATGGCCTCTCTTGCAAGAGTAGCAGCTCCTGCGTTGTCTCAATGTGGCACTGATAGGCAGAAGTTCTTTAGGAGCAAGAAGTTTAAGTGCTGTGGCTGAAGACCACCTCTCACATTATAATGAAGTGTAGCATATGCCCTTGAAGGTGACAGCTCCGATAGTGCATTAAGCTGTCTCACGTGGTCATTAATGCAGCCCATGTAAACTGTCCTTCATTTCTAGATTTGTAGAGGCTTCTGTTCTTGAGTTGGTGTTGTGACTTCTGTTCTGGGAAGAGCTGATGTATTTTTAAATGCTAATTTAATGAGGAAGCAACAGTGACCAGTATGCATACAGAGGAAGTGCATTAGAAAAGTCCTTGAGTTTTCATCACTGCTGAAAGCAAAGCCCCAGATAAAGTTTTGGGTTCTTTTTCTTGCTTTTGCTTGAGAAGGATTGGTGCAGAAAGCAGTTAAGTTTTCTCATGCCCTTCTTCCTCCTTGCTTTGCAAAGCTCTTGTTGGGATGAGGTGTTCACAAGATGTGACCCCATCCCATTGCTGGTGTTTGGTAGGGGTGTGCTTTGTTCCAGAAGTGACTTACTTCTCCCAGATGTGCTTTTCTTAAGGAGATGATGGCATCAAGGACTTTTTAGGCATATCCTCACTGCATCTCTTTGTGCTTACTTATGAAGTTCTGGAAGCTGAACAGACGTTGTGCAGGTGTGTGAGTGTAATCAGCCTGGAATGAGTGTAAGGACAGGTAATCCCTTCCCCTAGACAGGTACGGAGGGAGTCCTGGTAGTGTGCTTTTTACTTTTTTGAAATAAATACATTGGTGACAAAAGGAAGACCAGGGGAAATGTGGGCCCACTGCTGAATGGGCAGGGACCCTGGTGACACAGGACATGGAAAAGCCTGAGGTTCTGAATGCCTTCTTTACCTCAATTTTTGCTAGCAAGACTAGCATTCAGAAACCCCAGGTCCCAGAGACGAGGGGGAAAGTCTGGAGCAAGGAAGTACCCTTGGTAGAAGAGGACAAACTGGGCATACATAAGTCCATGGGCCCTGGTAGGAAGCACCCACGAGTGCTGAGGGAGCTGATGTCATTGTGAGGCCATTCTCAAGGATCTGTGAACAGTCAAGGTGACTGGGTGAATTGCCCAAGGACAGGAGGAAAGCAAATGTCATTCCTGTTTTCAAGAAGGTGGACACCAAGGTGACCATGATGCAGTGGTGCCATTGCAGCTAAAAAGGTTAATGGTATCCTGGGCTGCATTAGGAGGAGTGTTACCAGCAGGTTAAGGGAGGTGATCCTTCCCTTCTACTCAGCAATGGTGTGGCCACACCTGGAGGAGTACTGTGTCCAGTTCTGGGCTCCCCAGTGTGAGTTGTAGACATACTGGAGAGAGTCCAGTGAAAAGCTGTTGAGAGGATTAAGGGCTTGGAGCATCTCTGATATGAGGAAAGACTGAGACCTGGGAGTGTTCATCCTAGAGAAGAGAAGGATCAGCGAGATCTCACCAATGTCTAAAAATACCTGAAGTGAGGGTGCAAGGAGGATGGATCCAGGCTCTTTCCAGTGATACCCAGTGACGGGGCAAGAGGCAATGGGCACAAACTGGAACACAGAAGGTTCCATCTGAACATCAGGAAACGTACTGTGAGGGTGACTGAGCACTGGCATGGGTTGCCCAAAGAGGTAGTGGAGTCTCCTTCCTTGGACATACTCAAAAGTCACCTGGGTATTGTCCTGGCCAACCTGCTCTAGGTGTCCTTGCCTGAGTAGGTGGGATTGGACAAGATGACCTCCAGAGGTCCCTTCCCACCTCAGCGATTCTGTGAGAATTGTGCAGGGAGCTTCTTTAATGTCTAATGTGAAGTCATAATCCTGGCCAAGCCACCTGGTGCAAAATAGACTTAGTTTGCATGGTTTAGAGCTGAAATCATTATGAAACTGAGATGGTAAAGAATTGTGAATGTGCAAACAGGAAACAAAAGTCTTACAGGGCTTCTGCACAGCATACCAACTCAAGTTACCTCCTGGAAAGGATGTCTCTCTCCCCTCTGATCTGGTGGCTTTGCAGAAGAGGTCGATAGAGCTGTGATCACTGTATGCGTGCCATAAGCTCCCATTATTAGCAGATTTCAGTGCCACTTAGCACAGGAGCCAGCCTGTTACCACTGCTTTGGTGTGTTCTTGCGCATAGGGTCAAAAAGAGGTTGTGCTCTCCCTTGCTTTGGCATCCAGCTGAAATGAATCTGCTGCTAGGAGTTCGGAGGGGTTGACCACTGACTTATGCTCAGAGATATCTGTAGGGAATTAGTTACTTAATGCCCTCTTGGGTTCCCGTATCTGTAGAAGAGCTTTTGGCCTTTGTCATCTGAACTGTATGTCCACACCACTGTTTCTGGGACTTTATTAAAAATGTTGCAATGAACATTCAGTGACTAAGAGCTGTAGGACTTGTTTACCTGTCAGCTTATGGTGCCATGTTAGTGGACCACAGGAGCACGAGACTACTTGCGTGAAGTAAAAGCAGAGGTCTGTCTAGTACAGTCTTCAACAGTGGTCACTGCTCCCTTTCTTTTCAAATGTTTTGCGCATGTTGAGTAGCAGAGGCCCTGGCAAAGATGTCTGGAGCTTCACTGGTGGCCAGTTGTCCTTGTGAAAACTGATGGCTTCTTGTGCTGTTTGTTTCCTATTCTTTTAATAAATTAGCAATCCATGCAAAAGTCTGTCTTTGCAGCCGCCAGTATCTTAGTTTGTATTAGAACATTGAAGTGGTCCCTCACCAAAAACCTTTGTAGAAGTCCATGTGTAATGAATAGCTTCAAAGATTTCTTAGATATGAAAGATAATTTCCTGTTACAAAAGCTGCGTAACTCTTCCTGAAGCCATGAAACAAGGTGAAAATCAACACCAAGAATAATTACATCTTTGTCCCATTAGTTTTTTAAGGGGATGGCCTACAATTTGTATTTGCCTCGTAGGTATGGCAAGATGTATGTGTTCTCGCTGCAGTGACCATCTCTGAGATGGCAGATTGCTGAAGTAGGCACGTGCTGTGGCTGATATCGCATTTTTGATGATGTCTGTGGGGTATACCTGGCTCTAGTGAACACGTTTTGGACAGTGAAGCCAGCAGGAGAACTTGCCTAGAAGGATTTTTGCGGAGTTGTTAGCAGGGTGACATGCTGACCCACACCCTAGGGCAGCTTTATAGGCCAGCAGGTGATCCCTGCGTGTTGGCGGTGCCTGCTGTTACAAGGGATGTGGGAGAGGAAGGAGAAAAAATGTTGATTGGGGTTTTCTTTAAAGGAACAAAAAAATTCTTCTGCAACTAAGCAGCATGTATATTGACATGCCAGTACAACGTCATGAGCCTGCCAGCAGTTTTGACTTCATTTTATGCAGGTCATGGGTTCCACTGGTTCTGCTTGACTTACTCTCATGTATGAAGTTAAACATATGCTTTGGGTGTTTGAAGAACTGGTGCTGAAGGCAGGTATGCTGACATGGAGACAGCTAATAACTTTCTTAAGGGACACTTGCTGCTTGAATTTTAAAGGAGTGCATGGCCTGGGTGGATCTGTAATGCAGGTGGCTTATGCTACCATCTGGAAGTTGGGTTGCGTAACACTGAGTTAAGTTTGTATTTTAACAAGCAGCTTTTGAATGGATCAGGTGTATTCATGGATTCCCATTTGCTCTTCTGTCAGTTGTGAAGGGAACAGGGATTTCTAGACTTCAAAAATCTTGTTACATCTGGCAGCTGGATTTGTGTTTCTGTGGCTGCTAGTTTGGAAGTTGGCCCTTGAGAATGGTAGCTACGGCCACTGATGGTAGAAGACACTCGTACATACTTGTTGAGTGTATACCACATTACACTCGAGCATGCATGTTCGCTCCTGAGCGGGATACAATGAAGTCTATTCAATGAATGTACAGCTGTAACAGAAGAGTATTTCTGTGCTGATGACCCATCTGTGAAGGTGTACAGGAACAAGGATTTGTTTCTGCGAGTAATACCATCAAAGCCCAAGACATTTGTCTTGATACTGAACAAAATGTCATTTTGAAATACATCCCGCTGAAACCCCTGAAACTCTACTTGTGTATATTGGGAAAGGATGTGCTTGTGTGAGAACCCTCTATGATTTTATATTTGCAGATAACATTACTATAGAGACAAGCAATCGCTCAAATATTTGTAATTTTACTAAAATTATAGGATGCAACTTTAATTATTCAGCTCCTGTTACATCTAATCAATTATTACAATCCAACTGTATATTGAGTCAAGATTTATTGCCTACCCCCATCAGAATGAATCTTATATTAGTGAAGAAAGTACTGCAACACAATGATCTATGTCAACTGTAGAACGTGTCCAAAACAATTGGCACAAAACTAATCACCATTCATCATAATACAGAAGAGATGCACCATGTCTTAGAAAGAGGGAAGAAGGGTGGAGAACACCACTGGTGGGAAACTCCTCTTGGATGGTAACCAACAGCAATGGGGATTTTTTATTTCATGTTTCACCCAGTTGTGATTTTACTAGCTCTAACATTAATGTGTCTATTGCTTATAATCATATTGTATATAAAAGTTTAGTGCATGATAAAACAAATAATCCAACTCCAAGCACTCAAAACGTATAACTTAGTGTGTAATTAACAGCAATATTTTATGCTAAAACTGCTTGCAGTGGACAGCAATATCTCACTTGCCATGGGTCTGTAAGCACATAGATTATTAATATCCTATTTGTGGCACAGAGGCAAGAGGTGACTGTACCACCTCTTTGTGAAAGCTAAGACGAATTGACTGTAGTCATGGAGTGGAGTGTGATGGTGTGTTCCCCTCGCCTTCGGTCTGGCTGTTGCCTTGTTCAAACACTGGCCATTGCACCCAAGGCCTTGCTCAGGCAGATAGCAACCACAATATCGGCTCAGGCTGGGTGCTGGAGAAACTGGCAGACAGACATCTTGCTCAGCAGCTGATGGCCAACAGAGCATGTGCCAAAAAACCACCAATATGACTTAGTCCATCACCTTACCCCATAAATAGTGACCAGGCCAAGAGCCCTTGGAGCTCTGCTGCACAGCAGCTGGCTGCACAACAGGATCTGCCCTTGAAGAGGGACACTTCTCAAGGTTACACCTGCTGCAGAGATCCCTTACTCCTCGTGAGAGATTCCTGGCCACTGCAGATTCTCAGTAAGTGATCAATAGCTTGCTAAACTTTGTAAGCTTCGCTAAGATTGTATCTTTGATTGTGCACATACAATCCTTAGACATAAACTGTTGACCAATTTGGGGACTAGGAGTGGATTCAGCTGCACCTAGGCTCCTTACCTCTTTGGTTCAAGTTTAGAAAGCAAGGGGGTCCACTCTGAACCTCGCGACTCAGCGGGATGGTCTCCCCTGACGCATCTGACTTACCCTGTCCTCTGTGTGGTTAATAATCAAGTGTACCTTGCTATCTCAAATCTTGTTAAGTCGCTATTTAATTTACGATTAAGCTTTGTTAGACCACTACATTGTATCAATAAATACATCAGTGCTTCTCTCACAAGTGAAGTGTATAACTTCATCCGCGACACCATCCTCAGAAGAAATATCTAAGTGAAAGAGAGTTTTGGAATAAGATAAAAACAGAAAATGCTGGCAGGAGGGAGGTTGTTTTTCCTCTGCCTTGCTGCTGTGGGTTTTGACACTATTAGCAAGCTGTTCTTTCTGTGTTGTATGTTCTATGCTTGGTCTTTGACCCCTCTGAAACTGGAAACAGATGTAATGCAAACTGTTGAGTGGGCAAGTGGTCCCCTGGGAGTTGACTGAGAACTGCAGACCCTTGTGCTAAATGAGCTCTTAGTTTATTGCACGTCTTGGGGCAAATCCATTTATTTGCAGAACTGTATTGAAATCAGCAGAGGTTCCTTCTGGATTTAAAGTACATGCTCCAAAATTGTAATTCATTAGGTATATCCTGCAGTGCACTCAAGCATTCACATTTATGGTTGCTATTGCTCAACATGCAGTGAGTGCCATCCAGTGAACATACAGCCGTAACACTGGATTTCATGTGGCAATGATTCATCTTCATAAAGGATGTCTGGATGAAGGAGAGAATTTGTAAATAAAATTCATGCACAAATTTATTTTAGTATTCTATTAGATGACATGCAAGAGATGCTGCAGAGCCTACAGGCGGTTTTATTGTGCTTGTGTGTTTATTTTCTTGCCCATATTGCCACCATGATAACAAGGTTAAGGTGAAGAGACTGAATGAGCAGAGATGTTAGAGCGTAAGCAGCTTGATTTCTGTCTTGGCAAACTAAAGTACAAATCGTGCCGTTAGACAAAAGTAAAAGATGTTAGCACAAATGCTATAAGGAAACTTGACTATTTCCACCACTTTACTTCGAACCCTGTACATGGCTTTTGTTTTAGCAGCTTGGAACAAGTTTGTAATGCCAGTTTAAAGCTAACTGTTTTATTTCTTTGTACAGTTCTAGTAAAACACTGCGTACCCTTGACCTGTGGTTAGTACATCTGCTTTGCTCCTGCTGAAGAAATCAATGGCTGAAGTCCTGTGTACAGGTGAGTGCTTGCAGAAAGGTCCTGTGTTCCCTTCTGATCTTTGCCCTGCAGAGATGTGGTGCAGAGAGAAGGGTATGTCGTCAGTGACTTGGTTCACTTTTTCTCTTGTCTCTGGAAAAGTTACTGGCAGAGGGAAGTGGAGGAAATGTGCAGCTGCTCTAAGAGTTGAAGACTGAAATGGTGGGCATGCAGTTGAAGTGGTTACAGTTTCTTTGATGTTGTAGACATTCATATGTGGAGAGTTTCCTATCTTGGCCTATCAGTGATAGAGGATCCGGTAAGCAAGACTTGAAACGTAATTCATCTTTAGATGGCTGTCATTAAAAATAAATAAATAAAAAAAAGTGTGAACAGCTAATCCTCACTGCAGGGTGCCTTTTCTGCTCCGTTATCTGCTTGGGCAGATTTACCTGATAATGCAATTTCAGGCAACTGAAATGAAAGTACACTCCTGTAAAGTGGCTCAGATGCCCCAGAAACTGAGTGCTGAGAAAGAAGCCTGATTTTTGTTGGGAAGCTGATTGAGGCAGAATCACTTCTTTCTAGGGCGGAGGAAACCTTTAATTTCTCCACACTTGCAAAAGGAACTTGTGAAGATCCTTGTATTGAAGGCTGAAAGTATTGGTTACTTGACTGTTCCTTTACATACAGGCTCTCAGGAGAATGAGCTGTTGTCATAGCTTTATTAAACCCTCCTGTGGATGCTTGCATACTGTAACTCTTGGTGCAGCTGGCAGGGGAAATTGTCTCCTTGCCCTGCTGCAGCTCATTCGTGTCTCTGGCATCATCGCTCTGAACTGGGGCCCTGGACTTGGAGCGGAGCCTCTTCTGATGGAGAACCCCTGTTCTCGTGGTAGTTTGCCTGAATATGGTCTGCACTCTGCTTTGTAAAATCCTCATGGTTACTGACATTAGGACAATAGTTTCTATACTTCCTGCAGATGATACAACGTTGTCATTTGTTACCTCCTAAATGGTCAGAATAATTATCACCTCAATTGCTGCTTCATTCCTGTTATGCAGATGAATCCCTTCCTGAGGGAGTTAAATTTGCCTTCAAGAGTGTAGTTGAATACAGTTTTGGCTTGCTCTTTGCCCTTTACAGAAAGGGAACTGTGGTTTGAGAGGGAGGGAAGCTGTGTGTCTGACCCAGATGGTTTGCGGTAACTCCTCATGCAGCACTTGAGTGATGTTTGCCCAAACGGTGAGGGAGCAGGGTCTGGCACAAGGGGACAGTGGACAGGAGGAAGGGACAAGAGTTTCACAAGATGGTTTTGTCATCAGCCTTAGAGCTGTTTTCAGGGCACTTCATGCTTTGGCTAAATGCACCGCTTGTGCAAATATTTTGTTGATGATGGCTAAAGCTTATTGCTAGCTTTAGGTGCAGGCTAGCCATGCTGCATAACAAGACGTGCAACTTGGTCACAGCTTCTGGTTTCAAAGAGGTTCTGTCAATGTCCAAGTCTGAGTCTTCTGTAAAGTGGAGCATGTCCAGTCTTTTCTACATTGAAAGAAAATGCATCTTTTTTAGTATCACGACAGATTTTGTAAGACTTGGTGCTTGGTAGATTGAGATTTACTCTGGTGGCTCATGCCGTGTAAGCCTAAAGACAGGTTTCTGTCTGGAAGGCCAAAGTACATCTTTTAAAGAAGCACTTCAGAGTTCATTCTAGCTCTTTGTAGTACAGAGTTTGTCTTAATTCTGCATGCCGGGCTCAGGGCTGACTTTTGTTTGCTAAAATGTAAACTTTGGAATTACAGAAGAGGGCTGGAAGAGCTGAGAGTTGTTGCCCAACATGCAGTGGAAGCGTTCCCTCTGTTTCTTGTTTGTTTATGCTTGAAAGTTGATGACTTCATACTGCTGAAGCCTGATGCCCACCAGTTGTTAACAAAGGTGAAAAGTTAGTATCAGTTGTGATCTTCCTTCATATTGCCTTGCCAGGAGGCCTTGTCCCAACCATACTTTAAGGCTAGGGGAACTAACCTTCTCTGCCTCTTTATGTTTTGGCCTTTTGGTGGTGAGAATTGGCACTAGCATTACCAGAAACAAGTTGAGAGTTTGCTCTTTCAACTTCTTACTAAGATGGTCACAGCCTTTCACAAAGGACCATTTTCCCTCAAATACTGAGAAGAGATGTGGGCTCTCCCATAAACTGACCCACGATGGAGAGGGAACCTGAAAAGAGGAGCCTGCTGGTCACGTACAAGATACCTCCAGAGTTTTCTCAGATCTCCTCTGGAAACTTCGAGGTTTCTGGATGGTTTTAAGAAGCAAATGCACTTCATAGGAGTAGACAGTTATTTTCATCTTACGATATATAATATCCTAAAAGAATAGTGACAGGTTTTTGAAGCAATTCCTTACCAGATTGGGAAGAAAGTCCAAAGTAACTCACCTGTGAGAGTGAGTAAAAACATCCCCCCCACACCATGCAAGATATAAGTTCTGACTTGGCAATTGGGAGCGACTTATCTCTTTGTGGCTGTAACTGTTCCTTCTGCCAGGGCATGCATTGTATCACTCTGAGGTTCCTGTCCTTCTGTATGGATGATTTTGTTTCTTATGGGGCAGATCTTGGTTTACCACAAATCGCATTTTACTGAATCAAGGAAATCCACATCGGTGCCAGTTCGCCTTGTGTACCTGGCTCTCAGCTGGCACAGTTTACTGGTGTGATTCAGTGCTGCTTCGCGCGTAGCTGAACGGTCTCTGACAGGAGCAAGAGCTGCCAAGAGGGCAAGGGTGGATTTGTGGGTGGAGGCCCCGACAGCCAGCTGACGAGACTGTCCAGCCTGTGAGTTGGATTTGTTTGTCTGATGTGTAGTTCAGAGGATCCTAAACTTCCTCTGAGGGAGGAGTCAGAAGAAGCATCGTTCCTTGGTGTTGGCTGCGTGTGTCCTCACCCATCAGCATTTGTAGCCTTTTCTCATTCCAGGTTTGCAAAAGACTCTAGCAGCAAACTGGATTTGGAGGAAAAGGTTGCGTTTGGTCAGCAGGAAGTACATGGTAAATCAAGTGTGAATTATTTAATTCTTGACATGCCTTTTGTTTTGTGTTTGCTTTCATTCAGTCACAGCCTGTTCCACTTGTTGATTCCTGACCTGTAATGGCCTTTTGGGATCAGACTGGTTTGTGTTGGATTAGGCTGGAGCTGAATTCTTCAAAACACTGGTCAGTGTATTGAAGAGAGTGGTAAGAGTTACTGCCTATAATGTGGCTTTCACAGGTTTGTCCTTATCCTTGTTTTTGTTGTCCATGCCTCCCCCAGGCAGTCTCTTGACTCAGAAAATTAGTGTATGCTGACCTCATCTTTGGACCAGGGTGGGCTGTTCTTGTTGTTCTTTTTGGCATTTCTTGTTCAGTGTTCCCCTAGTTACAGGATCAGAATATCTTTTGCATAAAATCACTAGCCAGGAGTTTCTAATGGGTTCAGTCTGTGCTGCTGCTCTTAGGTCACAACCGGAGAAGTAAGACTAACCTCTTGCTTTTGTTTCCAGCCAAGGTGTTACAAGTTGAGAGAGGACTTTTAACTTTGTTCTTCAAAGCAGAAATCTCTAATATGTGAGAGGCAAAGTACCCCTGAAAGGGACGTTATTCTGAGAGGTGTGCAAGGGTGTTGAAAATCTGGTTGAAATCTGTGTTCAAGTATATGTTGTATCTCAGCCTGCTAGGTCTGTGTCTGTGTTTGGAAGTGAAGTGAGAGAGTAACAGCCAGTGACAGTCTTCTGGAGACCATAGGATAAGGACAGAAGCATGTAACGTATTGAAATACTTTGCAGAGCTACACAAAAGTTTGTGTGGGTTCCTTTGGGAGGAGAGATCCCATCAAATTTGAGACATATCTCTTCCAGCTGTGTTCTGCAATTAGTTTTCCTGCTGTAAAATGTAAATTGACAAAAAGCATCTTTGTTCTATGCTGATGAAATCCATTGAACTATGTTTGTCTTGGTGATCGTTTTTATGGAGATCAGACCCTCATCTCATGGAGGAGGAGGAGGAAATGGTCATACTCTGAAGCTGCAGAATTCTACTCTATTGAGGCAAAACTTGTAAGTAATGGTAATATCTTATTTGATCAAATAGTATAGATGGGATGATAAAGCAGACCTGGTATTCAGGTCACTGTGGAATAGTTTTGGGGTCCTTGTTAGCACTGTAGATAGACCTTCTATATCAAGCTCAGAAAGGTTCAGAAAGTTGTTACTGACTGTGCACTCCCTTTCTCATGAATAAAGTACTCCTTGTACAAAGACATTTGTTCTGAGAAAGCTTTGAGGTGCTCAAACCAAGCTTATTTTACATAGGCCTATTAATCAGATCTCAAAACTTAAATGGGTTCCTCTGAAACTGAAAAGAGGGAACCTAGAACAAGGTGGGAAAGCACAGCAGTTGCCATGTAGGAGACAAGTGACCCAAGAGCAGAGGACCTGCAGAGGGGGTCAGAGCAGCGATGAGCTGGGGGTGCCCTGCTGCCAGCTTGTGTAGCCAGCTCACCAGTGGTGAGCTGGGCTGGAGTGCTTCTACAGATGCTGCCTTGGCAGCCACAGAAATCAGTGAGACTAAGGAGGGGGAAGGATGTGTTTCCTGTGCATTCTGATGGCTCCTAGGTTTCAATTTAGGTTGGTGTATGGCTTGCAGAAGACTTCTATTGGCTATGGAGAAACTGCCACAGGGAAGGCCAGCAAGGATTAGGAGAGCTGCTATTGAATTTGATTCTCCCTTTGTTTAGAAAAATAGACTTGGCTAATATTCCCCATCCATCATGCCTGGTGATTTCCACATATTTCTAGCTGTCAAAATCACAAAGCACAGAGGTCTGTGGCCAGCAGCCTTCATTTGTTATGGTTATAAATGTCTTCCTGGCTTTGAGATTTTGGGAAGAATCTTCTGATTTGTGCCAATGTATATATGGTGAAAAGCTCCCCTGTATTGTATTGGCTTGTGATAATCTGGAATGTCTTTTTGCTGCATCTCACCTGGCAGCCCTTCCATATGAAGTTACCTTTGGCTTTTAACCAGACTTTTATAGCTTAAAAAGAGAAAGACGACTCCTAGATTGCAGGGGTTTTCGAGTTGTTTTGCTTCTGATGATAACTTACAATGGAGGCAGGTATCTTTTGATTTAATTCTCCGTATTTCAGGATTTGCACAAAGATCCTATATTCTTACAGAAAAGAGACATCCAACAACGCTGTCCTTAATCCCAGTTCTTTTAGCACAGAGCAGAAGTTCCCCTTCAGTCGTTGCACTGGGACCATGTTCTGGCCATTGCCATGCTTGTCTGAATTTTCTTCTCTTTCTGAGCTCTCTGTGGTGTTGCCTTATGCTTTTGTAATATAGGGAGCCATCACTTCTATGCGTGGTCCTGCTCAAAACCATGCACAGGCTTAAATTCCTGAGCAAACCTGCAGAACCTTGTGCTCCAGATGGAGATGTTCTCTGTTTCTAAATGCCTAAAATTAGTATTACAGCTACATGAACCTACAGAAGAGCATAATGATTTCTCAAAAATATCTGAAGTGAAAGATGACATTGCAACTATCAGCTTCAGTGAAATTTAACCTGACCTGTATTGCTAGCAAATTGCTGACTGGTAAAATTCTGCAGGGCCTGGAGGTGGGTGGGTGACCAGACTTGAACACATTTGCAGTTTTATTTGCTCCAAAAGTAACACTTGGTTAATTGTATGTTCGGGCTGAAATCACTTCTTAAGTCTCTGTTGACTCCAGACTTGGCAGTGTCAAATTTAACAGCACCTCAGACAAGTTATTCCACTGTGTGTGTATGTCGTGTCTTAACTCAAGAGTGCTGCTTCTGGCTTTTAATGCCATCTATCAGGAAGCACAAAGCACCCATGCTGCAAAATATCTGCTTCTGTAGGCACTTAGAAGCCAAAAACGTGAGCTTGCCTTCTACCCCTATAGAAGAGTATTTGCTCTGTATTAGCTTGGTGGCTGCAAAGTTCTGGGGTGATTCCTTTGGGGGTATTGGTGAAAGCTGTTTAATTTGAAATGTGGTATCAAATGCCCTGCATGAGATCTCCTGTTACCATGAGACAAGTGTGTCTGAAAATTTGCTATCTTCTTCGGGTGCGGATCAGACCGGGGAAGGTTGCAGTTTTGCCATAGCGCACATTTGTATTCCTTGGAAGAATTCGTGTCGACAGATTTATTGTCCAGTCCCAGCTTTATACAGTTAGCCTTTGGCAGTACATTTTTTTAATATTAAAATTGGCTTGTTTCAGATATTCCAAAACAAGCCACATTTTCATAAATGGAACAGCTGTCCAGTCATTTTTCACAGGAGAAGTCATCCAGAGTAGTAGTTCTTCTGAAATGCAGAACATAGCAGTGAACATGAGTGAGGAATGATGATGGATGGTGATGGGGGGGTGTCTTGGTTTTTAAGCTTTAACATTTGTTTTGTCAGAGGCAAAGTGATGTGTGGTGGGCGTGAAGCCTCAACAGTTGCAGTGTGGGCTGTCCTCATTAGGTAAGAACTGCATAAACTGTCTCATGCTCAGAGAGAGAAGTGGGGAATGCAGGTGGGGAACTGAGGCACGGAAAGATAGAGGCAGTCAGTGACATAAGAGATGCGTAAGGCTGATAACATTCAAAACAAAACTAACCAAAAAAAAAAACCCAACCACAAAAACCACCACAGCTCTATCTGCCAAAGATTGTGAATCAGTAGCACTGCATCACTTCCAGAGGAAGCTGGAAGTGGAGAAGGAACCTGAGCTCTGGTGGTGTCAGCTGTCTGACATGGGCCGTAACCACTAAAGCTTCCCTCCTCTCTGGGTTGTTTGTAGGGAAAGGAAGATTGAGCAAGTCACTAAAAATCTTGAACCTAAAGGATGTATTTATCTGTGTGAATGAGGTCTGCCATTCAGAGCCTGCAATTAATCCACCTGCTGCGTGGACATTGCTTTCCATTCCTTTTGCTGGAGCATGGTAGCACTGACCTTGCACAGATGCTTCTCCCTGTTGCTGCTCCCGGTGAGCTTCGCAGAGCATAGCCTGTGATGTGTAACATACGTTTGTCAGCATGGAGCATGAAGTGCTTGAGAAGCCTTCACACATCAGCCAAGTCCCAATACAGAGCTTCTCAGCAAATCTTGGAGTTCCACCCGTTTTAGAGTCTTTAAAGCATTCTAATTATGGATAGCATTTTGAAAGTCCTGATCTCATTAAATATTTGGCCATTTACAAGCAGAAGAATGGATTTTCTTGCAGGGAGTAATAAGTGGCAGCTGCACAAATGCTCAGTGTAGCAGCTGCAGACTTCTTTTAAAGATCACCATTTCCACACCAGTCTTCAGAGGCTGTCTGCTCAGTGACTGTGGGTTTATCCCTTGCTCTCTAGCTTAACACCCATCTAAGTTGGTCAAACAGGAATCTGGAGGGGTGTCAGATACTCTGAACAACGATACTCTGTTCTTTTGAGTTTATAATTTGCAACTGTTGGCATCTTTTGGCTCATTCCCTGAAGCTTGTAGATGTTACAGTAAACGTTGCACCCTGTGGGGTGAGTGTTGTGCACCTTGGTGGGAGATTGAGCCATAGACAGGGACTATGCTACAGACTGAATGAGGTGGTTCGTGTTTAGGGGCAGAGAGGATGTATAATTTTGTGGCTGCTTAATTAAAATGTTTTCACTTAGTGTTGTGTTGTCCTTAAGAGTCCAGTATGGTGGAACCTTTGTGGACTCAAGCAAAAAAAAAAAACAAAAACAAACACAAAAAAACAAAACCTACAAAGCCATTTTTGTGGACGTGTATAGGGAGAAACATCAGAAGAGGCAGCAGCAGATCTCTGATGTCCATCTGACACTACTCTGCCTGCTGCAGAGAGGAGTGCCCACTAATGTGGAAGGATGTGCCAGCTCTTCTGTAATACGTAGCCAGCCGTGTGGTGTTACGCTGCGAAGAAGCTGCGTGATAGGAGAAGGAATATTAATGGCATTCTTCTGGTCTTGAGCTGGCAATGTTTGCTCTTTGCGTCATATTTCAGAGCACGTGTAACTTGTGTCCTGGTGTTGCAACAGATCTCTCCTCCTTGTGGGAAGGTCTGACTCCCTGTGAGGTGCAGGGAGATGTTTGCCTAACGGCATTTTTGCAGAAATTACTTCTCTGAACGTAATGATTCAATGCTGTTAAAATTCCAAGCAAGCCTTGTAGAAAATGAGTGGCTTTTATACACCTCTGTCCTCTCCTTGTGGTGAGCTACTAGAAAGTTTGTGAGCCACTCTGGGTAGTGAAGAGAGCTTGGCACTAGCAGAAGCCTTGAATGCTCTTCTGGGCTCATGTCAGCCCCAGGTGTTCATCAGATTCAGCTTGTTGGTCACCAGCCTGGCCTGGCTGATGTATCCATGACTGATTTCTAGGCACGTTTTTCTTCAAAACTCCCTGTGAGAGTATAGAACTCTGCACGTCCCACCTCACTCATCCTTCCAGTGGAGCATTTTGTTAGTATCGGAAGTGATAGGGACGTGGAGAGTCCATATTAGAGCTTTGACCATAATAGACCTTTGACCATTGTATACTGGATTTTCAGTGGGGTGCTGCAAATATCTTGGAAAGTACAGTTAAAGGAGCTGTGCCCAGACCAGGGATCTCCTACCCAGTCATCAGCAGTGCATTTGCTGCCCTGTAATCCATAACACTGTCTGCTTCACAGCCCTTGGTCAGTTCGTCCTTTGTTGTTTATAGCACGTGATGTTTTGTAGAATCAGCTTTGTAATTTGTCATTAACTTTCCTTGGAAACTAAAGGGACTTACTGGCTCTAAAGCTGCTATTCAGAGAATGATGTAACTTCATCTGGCCGTGCTTTGCTGACTGTGGGTGGTGATTCAATGGGAGATGTAGGGGAGGACATTTTAACAGGGGTTTTGAACTTGCAGTTCAAGCTGTATTTACTTGCTCTGGGGCAGGTTCTTTGCATGATGTAGTGAAATCATTTGAAAATGATCTAAAGGGCCAGCTATTTTTTCTCTAGCACAGTGACAAAGTGTTGTTGTTCTTGCGCATTCTCAACCTGCTCTGGCACTGCTTTGGGGCTGTTAGAATTCATGTGTGAAAGACACTATTGTAGATACAAATCGTGACCAAAGTAGAGTTTTCTTGCTGGGATAAGTAGTTTCCTGCCATTACCCTCATCCCTTCCTCTTGCCCCAATAATGCAAATGTGATTAAGAAATCAGCCTCATTTACTTTGGTGCTGCCCCTTCTGTCTCCAAACCTGTACATGTATGCCACTTCAGAGATACGCTTGGAAAGCCAAATGCTTCTGAAGATTGCAGCACAGATTCTTTGCCTCCTGTGTTCTGGCCTTAGTTCACAAAATGAGATGTGCTTGTCTTTCCTTAGCAAAGCCTGGTTTAATTCTGTTTTCTAAAGAGTGAAATATAGCACTTGTTTGGAGAGCTGACAGCACATGAAATATTTAGCAGCAATTGCAAGTTGAAACCAGGCCTTACATCTTTTCAATTTAATGGGAGAAATAGCATCGTTGTTTGTGAAATGTATTCCACCCTTGTTTTCCCTGCTTTGTTGTTACACTGAGGACACCAGCATCCTGTACTGTGTCCTCGTGTGATTTCCTGGTAGGACGAGGAGTCTTGCTGAGTTGCTTCTACTCTGGCCCAGCCAGTGGGAGCATGACCTGCACAGATACTTCTCTAGCAATGAAAAAAGGGACCGTGGTACCCGCAGTTCAGTGTGCTAGCTCCTGTGGCTTTTCTTCGGGTTCCTCTGTAGCAGGTCTATACTGTACACTGCCTACTCTGTGCCTTCCTACCCAGAACTACACTAAATCTCAAAGTTTCCTTTCCATCCTCTGTCAGAAACAAGTAGAGATGCTCCAGGAGAATGGAAGATGATTTCTTTGCAGCTCTTGGACCTTATTTCATGCCTAGTCCATGCATACTTGTTAGTATGAGTTTTGGAGCAGTATCTACTGACTGTTCAATGACAGCTCAAAGGAGCACACGTTGCCCTGAATGACTTGCTTTGTTTGCTTACTTTGCACCTGAGATCTCTAACACCACCTCTCCCTCTTTCCATGTTTTTGTCTAGTTCTACCTCTCTCCTTTTGCCATGCTAGTCTCCACCTGTGTTCAGCCACTGTCTGCACCTTGCAACTGCTTAACCAGGAGCATCTGAGGCTGGCTGGGAGGGCACAGAGGCAAAGGGTTTATATTCCAGAGGTTTTGCTCTGCTCTTGCAACGTCATCCCAGTCAAGTAGATGTTGTTTGAAATAACACTTTTTTTTTTTCTGGATTCCTTGGCTCAAGTATGGGGAAATCAGCAAGAAGGGAGGAACACTTCTGAAACTCAGCAGGCAATGCCCTCTAGATGTATGTGTACATTGCAAAGTCATCAGTCATTCAGTTGTTGACTCAGAGTTATTCTGGTTTTCCAGTGTGCTAGTTCCCCACTGAGTTATAGCCACAGATGGTAAAAGTAAACTTTGCACTTCTCAGAGTGTAGTCTTTTCCCAGATTTTACTTGATCACTGTCTTTTGTGGTTTGGTTTGACTTTTAATTTCCTTGCGGATGTTTTATGTATAGAGAAAGTAGTGCTCAGAGTGAATTTTGCCCTGATTTCTCAAAAATGCTTCTGATAGGAATGCTAGTGTTCATCTCTTCCTTTAAGATCTCTAACTAAACCAGAGGGTGATTTCTTCTTAGGAGCAACATGCTCTGGAGAGGAAGCTTTAGCTAGTACTTTTCTGGGATGTAGCTGTGTGGGGTGAATGCTCCGAGGAGTTCCTAGGGATCTCTGAGTACAAATGGAGCCATATGGAACTGGTTAGAAGTGTGAGGGGAAGGGGGAAGTAAGGCCTATTGCTTGTAATTGTAAAAGGCAGTGGTTATGCTGGGAAGAGTGATCCGTAAGTAATTGTGACTCTTGCTATGGATGTGTGGGATTGTGTGGAGGTGGAAGAGGCAGAAACACCCCCAACAGCACACTAGCTGGAGGTTCTGATGTTTGATACAGCATCTCAAGTGTCATCTGGACTGCATTAAGGTATGACTGCATCTGATTATCCCCTCACTGGCATCAGCCACGTTTAGAAAACAGCACTGTATTCTGGAAGAGGATTAAGACTGTGTTACTGGTACTCACTTTAGCAATTTCAGCACTCAACAATTTGAAGGTGCCTTATCTGTAGCTTTCTTTTGAGAGCTCATTGTGGTCAAGGTGTTAACTTGGATGCCACCTCTTCCAAAGATCATTCAGACCTGAATGAAGTTCAGCGTGGATCATGGTGACGGGAGAGTGCTAGTCAGCCATCTGTATTGCAGAGGCAGCAGGAGAGCTCACAGGATGAGGTTTTGGTGGATAACTGAATCTGTTTGGATGGGGGTAAATCGCCACAGAGCCTGGGGTGGCTTTGCACTTGCTTTGCTGCAGACCGAGCTATTGAACCCCTCACTTGAGTGGGCACAGGGTGTGCTTTTGCTGAGTGTTGGGTACGGTGCTTAGGGGAACAGCTGTGCCGCATGAGGGCAGGAATGCATCACGTATCTTTAAAAGCCTCTGTGGTGGTCTCTCCTTGTTCTCTGCGTGTTTTGAGAACCCAAAATGTGCTCCAGCCTCAGTCCTTCTACAGTCGGGACCCTTTGTGGTAGGTCAGCAGAGGCCTTGTGAACCAAACCCTCCCCAGCGCTCATGAAGCGCTCTTGAGAGCTTTGGGCCTTGCAGAGCAGGCAGGGTTCAGCTCAACGCTGCTCATTTCTGTCATGAGCGTCAGCTGGCCCCTGAGGAGACTGTGTGTAGTGAGGGGGAGAGGGGGATTTTACTGAAGGCAGACATTTCTTATGTCCGAGCTTGGTGTGTCCCCTGTTACTGGTGCTGGCCTACTCCAGGAGGGCCACCTGGTGCCTTGGAAGGGGTGAGAGGCACTTGCTGGGATTTTGCTCTCTGGATCTGTTGCAGTCAAGTGTGACCGAAGTCAGCCGGGGCTGGCTTGGGGGGCTTCTGGTCCGTTAGTGTGGCTGAGGACTCAAGGCATCTCTGCGTAGGGGACAGTTGTCTGTGCTGACACAACAGCTTCTAGACCTCGAGTCTGATTAACGTGTGATTGTACAAGTGTGTTAGTTCTTGGGTCAAGGCTGAGACTTGTGCCATTTGAACTGTGAAATGCTGCTATATCTGCGTTTTGGAAATGTAATGGGAGACGTTTATTCTTTCGGGATTGCTTACTGTGATTGCAAAGATATTAGTAAAGCGAGAAAAATAACAAGAGAGCTCTCTGTATTTGTATTCACTGCTACTATTCATTCCTATTTTTATACAAAAAGTAAACGCACACGTTATTGCATAACCAGTTCATTCCTGTTGACACTTCTTAGGCTATAAAATATAATTCCTGCAAGTGTTCTTACCTTGAGAAAGTACTGCAAGCATAAGCAAGACTCTCTTTAAAATGTAAAACTTACCCTTTAACATCTATTTTTGCTTTTTCTGTGGGCCAGATACTGCTTGCTGAATCTCTACCTGTGTTTCTGCGTAACATGGTGGAAGTGCAGGTTGACAAATGGTGCTCTGAGTGTCTTGATAAGGTACCAACAGTGTCCATGAGGGATCCCAAATTACATGCTTGAAGTTGAAGGATTGAGTTTAAAGCAAATTTTTTCTGGCTGTCAGCAATAAAGATCTGTCTGCTCTAGGAAAATGTCTCTTGCAGAAAGAGTATTTCACATTTTCCCTTTCTCCATCCTGCTCCCAGTCTTGTCAGCTGGAGCTTTCTATGGTTAAACTCTAGCATATGCTAGAAGTGCCAGGAAGAGCAAGCTAAATGCTAAGGCAAACTTGTGGAAGAGCCTTGTAATTCAGAGCAGTGGGGGAAGTACTGAAGTTACCTTGGCTGAGTAACACAAATTCAGATTACCCGTTCACTTTTGAAAACGTGGAGCTGCTTTCTCAAACAGCTGGTGCCAGTGTGCCACGTTGCAGGGGGCTGCTGCTGTGCATCGCACAGGTTTTCTCTCCTGTGCTGATTCTGTTTCGGATCCCACTAGCTTGCACTTGGAAAAGCAAGAGACCCTGGAGCTGGGGCTGGCTGGAAAGCCAGCGCACTCCCTGGCCTGCAGGACTAGATGGGGCTGGTGAGCTGCCTTTCCCCACCAAGACTCGGAAATATTTCCAAATGCCAGGTGGGACGACCCAGGCATGAACTTCTGTCTGGAATGAGAAACTCGCTCACGCAAAACAAGCGTGATGCTGTGCACAGTTCCTCCAAGGAGGAAGCCACAGAGGAGTGTGCAAGCTTAGTGCAAATACTCTACCGTCCGTTCCTTTTGGGCTCGTCTGTTCTCTGGTATAGAAATGTTCCATATATTTTCAACAGCCAAAATAGCTTTTTTTTTAACTAAGATAAATATAAGGTAGGCAGGAAGATGGTTTTGGGGAGCACGTAGCACTTCCCTAGGGAACTTGCAGGGTGACTAGAGATGCTGAATTTGATGTGCTGCAACTTACTATCAAGTTTTGTCCCTGTCTTTGATTTTTTCAATAGTCCGGTGCAGACCTGTGTGTTGTGTGTCCTCTACAAAGTTTGGGGTAGCTGTTTATATTTCACCCTTTTCCAGGCAGGGTGGTTTTGAGTCTAAACTTTTGTTACCCTGTTCAGGGCTTTAGAAAGTGGAATAAGGAGAAAAATTGAAACAAAAGTTTCATTGAGGCATCAAAATGTCACTATCTGGGAGTAACAGTAAATATTAGCTTGGTCTTTCTAGGGCGGGGAAAAATGGCTCTAACCCAAGTTCTTAAATTCACAAGTGTGGCTGGGACTAGAGGTCAGAGCTCAAGGCAGACCTTGCACGGGTGGTTCAGTCAGGATTGTAGCCTGTTACTGATGACTGTTGGGTGTTTTTCACTATGCTATTTATACCATTCACACATGCTGCTCATTCTCTGTGCTGTGAACTGTCTTCAAACGCAGTAGTCATGTACACCTCTGAGATGTCAGGCATAGTTAAATCTCAACACTCTTTGAAGGCCATGACGCTTCTCTTCATAGCTGCAGGATGAGGACTAAAGCTTGCTTCAGTGATGGGGAAGAGTTGCCCTTAAAAACTACTTAGGGAAGCGGGCAACGTTCAGTCTGGTTCAGGCTGAATTGTTTGGAAGTACCTGTTCATATAAAACAAAACAAAAAAAGCAGTCTTGAGAACAATAGGGTAAATCTGGATAGAAGGTGATGATCTGCGCTGAAGTCAATGGGAGTTGCTCCAGTGACTGCAAGGGTGAGGTTCCATCCACTGGGACAGAAGTCTCTTGTGTGCATTGGTCCTGAAGAAAAGGCATTGCCTGTTTTTTGTCTATGTGGGGAAATGATAGCTTACTGTGGATGTGAATCTTCTTCATTAACAGCTGATAAGTCTGTGTAATATCTTGGAAGATCTGAGTTATTGGCTCTTGCTTGTTTTGAATCAAAGTTTTTGACAACCAGCATGAAATTCGAAGCAGGGATGAACCAAGCCCAATGCTTGGTTTTGACTGACTTGGTGTAAAGGCAGGGCCAGATTCTGGATATATTCCAGGACTGTAGATCCCCATATTACCGGCGTGCTCAAGCTGGCAAAAACATTTCCGCTGAGCCTGGGAACAACATCAAGGGTTCCAGAGTGAGTCAAAAGTCATCATGTCTGTGCTGCCATGGGCTTTGAGTTTGGCTTTGTACACGCTGTTTGGCAATAGTCAGATAAACTCCTCCAGCTGAAATCAGAGCAATAGACAGCAGAGCTTTTCCTGTTCTTGATGGTTATCTTGACTACAGAAGGTAGACTTCACATCTTTCTTTAAAACTCTTTCACCTTGGGATGTTAGGGAAAATAAAGGAATAAAGTATAACCCGCCGCTTGCAGCTTTTGAGTTTTGTTCTCTGTTGGGTTCTGAGAAAAGGGAGAGCAAAGAACCGTTTTCAAAGAAAGACACTGTGAATTTGGGAATAGGCTTTTCTCTTCCTGCTTCATTGCCTGTACTCTGTGTGTAGTGGTGCCTGCCTGCCTTTTGTACGTTTATTTTTCCGTTCCTACCGATGGGTGTGTATTTAGTAAAACACTTCAAGTGTAGCCTTTTGATACAAACCAATCATTTTCTTTTTTTTTTTAGGTATATTGCATTGGATCTGAAGGTGATACAAGAAAGCATTCCACTGTACTACAGGCTCCTGGAAACATAAGCCTGCCTGCAAGGCCAACCCTGAAGATGTGGACTGCCATTGTATTCTTCCTGCTGATTTCGTTCTGTATATGTGAAAACAGATTTTCTGCCCTGAAAGGGAGAGGAGTCCATGTAGTGCAAATAAACAGGCTGACAACTGAAAAGCAGTGCAGGCAGGCTTGTAAAGGCCCAGCTGCTTCAGGTGAGGTTCTTGTCCTTTAGCAGGAGTTCCAGCTGGGTTTTCTGTTTATTAAAGGTCTCTTCTGCTCCCCTGACAACTATCTTTCTTAGCTCCAGTTGTTTACAGGCATTTACAATTATGGCTTCTGTGTGCAGTCCTGTGGTGCTAAATAATTTCTGACAGCTTTGGTTAAATTGAATCCAGAACAACCCTTTCCCAGGGCCTTTCTAGCTTCCGTAAGAAACAGCATTCATGTGCACATGGTGTGCGCTGGTAGCGTGCAAATGGTGTTAGGTCACTTGACTTGAAGGATGATTATTCCATGCTGCCAGATGTTTGCAAGTGAACAGTGCTATAGTAGACAGCTGCACTGGAATGAGTAGTCTTTGCTCACTAGTATTTGTGTGTGTTTTATCCACCTTAGAAGAAATCAGTTGTTAATTATCCGGCAACCAAGCACAGAATTAAACAAGACCAGGGGACATGAGAGCCTTATGATGTCTACTTCTGAGATGTCTTTAAAAAGCATTAAACTTCTAAACGAGTCTTTCAGTAGTGTCCTTGTTAAGGACCCTAACTTATCTAGTCACATGTGAAAGCTTGTAGCACTTACAAAGAATCGATGATGCTGTGGTAGAGATGAGGTGGTAGGCGTTTAGGAACATCATAAGGATGCCTTTTTTTAATACCTAGAGTTTTCAACTTTTATTTTAAACATGAGTGTGCTCTATCCCTTCACAGTGGAAAGAAAGTACCTTTACCTTTACAAACTACATTTTTTGTTTAAGAGATAGAATATGAGTGGGTTTGTTTCCCAGCTGTAAAAACTTCAGCTTCTTTTTAAGGTGATAAACCATAGAGAGCTGACGTGACCACACAGACTGTGCTGCCACTTAGGGTCTGTAACACTGCACATTTGTCTCTTCCGCCTGAGAATCTCCATAAACGCTACGCACATGTCATCTTAATCTCACAATATCTTTATAAGGGTAGAGGAGGTGCTACAGCTGCCTCTTCCAGAGGAGGGGGCTGAGGAACATAAGGAATTTAGTTAGTCTGTAATCGGAGTTGGGAATGGAGAATGAGTGCGTAGTTTGCCCCATTGCCACCTTCAGCCACATTTTTGTACTTATCACCTTGTTCTGTCCTGATGTGGTGTTTCATACCAAGCAGGTCCAGCTGAGTGTTAGCTTTGTTGGGCAGCGGGGTCTCAGGTCGTAAAATTAGGTGACCTGGTCTGTCTTCAGGAAGCCACACAGAACTAAACCCCATAGCATAAACTGCCCTTATCAGGTTTTATGTTCTGTATTAAACCCACTGAAGCAATTTCATTCCTGTTTCTTGCTTGGTGACCAGTCTGTTGCTCTACCTGGTGTTAGTGGAGAGAAGGAAAAGATAAAAACTCTTGGCATACATGTCTAGCCAGGTGCAGAGAGATCATCTGCAGAGGAGAACCTGAAATGTCTTTTTTTTATGATTTAGCTTTAGGTTTTAAGATCGGCTTTACTGCTTTTCTACTCCCACCTTTCTGGAATATGTTTATTTTTGTGCTTTTTTTTTGCCATTTCATTACAGAAATGAGTCCTGTGTAACTGTCAGTAAAGGAGCAGTGGTTGTGATTTTTAAGTTACTAGGTTTAAGTTGCAGGACAAGGTTGCATGAGGAGACATCTTCATAGCTACATTGCTTAGAGAGGTGGAAGAATTACATTTCCTAGCTGATCAGGCTCTCTTCTGTAGTTTTAATTTATACCAGGAGAAGATTCCTTGCTGATGTAACACCTCTGGCTTAGAGAAGTGGTGTAAATGTCACAAGAACCACCACTTTTGCTGGTACGTTAACATCTCGGGTGTGCCCTGCAGAAAGGAAGGGGCTGGTTGGAAAACTCTCTAGGGCTAATAGCATGGGTAGTAACTGAACCTGCATATGTTTTCTAACACAATGGGTTCAAGCCTCCAGATGCTGCTAGGGAAAGTGATACGTGATGGAGAAAGTGCCCATCTTGGCAAGGTTTTTTCAGTTGAGGATTCCCAGATTCCTGAGGAGCAAAGTGAATCCATGCTGGGAAGTAAGGTAAGCTTGTGCTCTTCCCTTTGAACCCCCAGCCGTATTCTACAGCTCTCCCAAGCTGCTGCTGTGGCAGCCAGTCCAGGGCTGGATATCTCAGCCATCTGAACAGGCTGGCTCGGAGAGCAGAGCCACCTGGTCATAATTCTGGGTTGTCTTGCACACTTGGGGGAATAAATAAAAATAAATAAATAAGGGGAAACTACAATATGTCTGCAAGAACAAATATTTCTGCTCCCTGCTTCCACAATACATATGTGTACTTGGCTTCTGCTTGCGTTTGGGAATCTGAGATTTCTTTCCAGTAACAGCAGGTTTAAAAATAAAGTAAATGCCTTTTGTGTGGCAAGACCTTGATGTCTGTTGCCTACATATTTTCCTTTCAAAATGGCTCTGAACAGCTTTCATTGTCCCTCCAGTTTCTGTTTTTTTCTGCTGTCTCCTAAATGGAGGTGAGCAAAGAGGTGTGACTGGGTGGCAAGTGTCTTGCAGTGGAAACATCAGCCGGAGCCTTGGTCTGCAGCTGCAGCTTCTCATCAAAGGGAGCACTCATCGCTCCAGTTCTATAGAAGTATTTGGTTGTCCTGGGGTGCAGCTGGATGCAGTTCTGATGGCAGCAGAAATCAGGGTCCTGTGACAATGTTGACCGCATCAGTCTTTTTCTGAACTGACTTACCTTGCACTAGCTACGTATCTAAGTATGCTGCTGGCTTTTTGTTTACCCAAGGAATGAGAAATGACACAATTTACAGTAGTAGATGGTCTGTGATTCTCTGCTAGCAGGGTTTATCAAGCAAGGAACAGGAGGTGGGATTAGGAATCAGAGCACATTCAAATATGTTTTCATGTCTGAGGAGTGGATTTTAGTTTTTTGAAGGGCTGCTGCTGTATATCCTGCTCTGTGTGACTGCTGAAGCTCTTCATTTTATTGCTTTTTAACTTTCGAGTACTAATTTTTAAAGGCTTTGAATGGTTTCGTTGACTTTCTTAACGTTTTATTTGGTAAGTCAGTAAAGTTCCACTTTGCTAGTTTCTTTAGGGCTGTCAAAACAGACTGCAGTTGTAGGTACAGGGATTTCTCCAAGTTCATAAATTTTCCACAAGGTCTTTTAATGACTGTGGTCATGTAAATGTTTTATTATGAAAAGTTCAAGCTTCTTATAGCCTTAATCCTCAGTGAGGGTAGTTCTCTTTGTAGATAAGAGCTTTAAATATAGCCATATGTACCATATGTGCCTGTTCTTTGCCCTTTCTCACACTTCTAATAAAACACAGAAATGAACTTCTACTACTGCCATACCCTTAAGGTCTATCTAATCCACTGATGGGTGGTCAACTGGGCATATGTCTGCTTCATCCCAAACTAAGTGTTACCTTCTCCTGTTGTTTCTTTTTACAGCACATGATAATTCCCGGTCCTAGAAATGGACTGCATACAGCTGTGATGTTACATAGGATCACAGCATGATTGTGGCGGGAAGGGATATTTTGGAGGTCTCTGGTCCAAACCCCTCAGCTTAGATCAGGCTATTCAGGACTTGGAGAGTTTACAAGTTCTCTGGCCCCCAGCGCAGTGTTTGATTGCCCTTGCGGTAGAAACTTGTTTCCACTTATCTTGAGGTGGGATTTCCTGTGTTGCAACTTGTCTGCTGCCTCTCATCTTTTCCCAGTGTGCCATCGAGAAGAATTTGGCTCATCTGCTCTATTTCCTTCTGGTAGGTGACTGGGGACAGCAATAAGATTTCCCTTTTGCCTTTTCTTCAGCCTGATCAAATCCAGTCCTCTCAGGCCCCTCTGGTAAATCATGTGCTTCAGCCCCCAGCCACGTAGTAGCTTCCCTTGGACTCACTCCAGTATGTCAGTGCTGCTTTTGTATGCTGAGGAGCCCAAAACTGGGCACAGGGTTTGAGAAGTAATCTTAGTGCTGGTTGGAGGAGGTTAGTTTCTTCCCTCAGAGTTTGGTTGTGTGATGCAGACAAGCGCAGGAACAAGTTAGTGAGTTAGAAGGGATGCCAGGAGAGGGAGTTCCTGCTGTTATGACTTACATGAGCTTATTTAACTTGTGTTGGGATTTGACTTACTGAAAGACAATTTCTGTGATGGCTTCCCTGACCAATGGTGTCACTGTTCAGCAGCTGCAGAATAAATTTCTGCATAACTTCAAGCACTGAGATGAGAGCCATTTCCCGTGGGTGACAGTTGCCATCTCAGTAGCAACTCACTTTTTTCCTCATTAAGACATCTAGCTGAATGTTAACATTTAAATGGGGTCTGTCCAAACTGTAATGCACTCCTTGTCCTTGTCTTGGTGACCAAATTGTTGTTCTTAAGAGATATTGGCTTCAAAGGACAAGCAGGTTGTTAGGCTGCAGGTACTATATTAATTTCAGTGACTTTTCAGTTATTTTTCACTAAGGCTAGGTCAGGATCCTTTGAGGCCATACCTTCCAGCTGTTAGTTTTTTTTAATTCTTCAATTACAGCCATGAAGCAATGTGTTCTGTATACTGTGTGTAACGATCTGTTTTCTTACTTTATCTGAAAGTGTTCTTTGGCCAGGCATGGTTTTGAAGAGCTTAAGGTAAAGTCTATTCTGGCCTGTCAGATTTTGGGGGTTCTGTGTGTGGTACCAGGACTTTTAGCCCTTCACCTGCCTTCTGCTGTTTTTAGGTAACCATCAGTGCAATTGGTCTGTGTCGTACCAGGATCGCTGCATCCTCTTGCAGTGTCACCAGCTAAGTGTGTGCCAGAATGCTGGAGAGCAAGACATCAAAGATCTGCTTGGAGGTAATGCCACACTTCAAACTCTTGCTAAATCCAGGATCTGATCTTTTTGCCTTAAATTTAGACCTTGATTGACGTTCAGCTGAGGGGAGATGGGTTGTGAAATACCTGCAGGATGATTCTGTAACTGGAAAAACTGTTCTACTAGTCTGGTAACAGCTCTGGCACTTACACGTGCGTTATTTTTCTTTAGGTAGCTTTTATTGGCCTCTCCATGTAAAAGGCATGATTCATGCAGGCCATGTGCACTCCACACTCTGTCTGTTGGGAAAATAAAGGCATAACAGATGTATTTATATTTTTTAAGAGAAAGGAAAATATCTTGGGATTGTTTTTTCTGAGATTGCCAGGATTTTTGTGCCAGAGGCAGAAGGCTGCTTCTATAATCAGAGCAGCCTTAGTAGCAGTTGCTCATGGTGACTCTCGAGTGCTAGGGTCTCCAATTTTCCTTAAATGTGACACAGTAACAAAATGGAGCTTGTTGGTAATTGGGGAATCAATCTTCTAAAGTATGTTTCAAGAGTATGCTGTACCCAGGTTTAAAAAAAAAAAAAATGTTCATGGTTCTTTTGCGTTGGCAAAGGTTTCTGTGCAACGTAGCAACCAGACCTTTGATAAGCAGATGGGGTTTATGTCACGGTAAATCTAGATCACTAGTTGTGAAGGATATTCTCCTGAAGTATGAAGGTATAAGTGGAAATTCTCACTCAGTTTTGAGAGGTGAAAAGTATGAATCTAAGCATGAAGGGTTTGTTGACGATGTGTAACTTTGAGATCATGACGCTTCTTCTTATGAGCTGGCATTCATAACTCTGCTCCTTTTGAAAATGTTTCTGTGTTGTAGCTCTGTACTTCATTACACTCTTTCATGGAATTAATTTCCTAGTTGGGCAAATGCCAGAGGTCTGTGGCAAAAAAAAAAAGTAACCCAAAGGGATTGTGTGCAATAAAAACAGGGATCTGAGTTTTCGTGTTCTTGCTGACTTCAGGACTGATTCAGTCCAGTTGTACTGCATGTACTTCAGAATACACATTCTGGTTTGCGTGTGGGAGTGTGAGGTCAGATTTGGGCTTCAGAGTTGTATTCTTATGAAACTTTTTTTCTTTTTTAAGAAATTCCCTTTCAGGAAAGGGAAACAGTCGAGTTTCACCAACAAGGCTATCCACAGCAAAAGGAGAGGATGGTGAACGCACAGATTGAGCAATACAGCAGAGAGAACCTGTTTTCCTCAACCACTCAGACTCCCAAGGCTGACTTGAGGCAGCTGCATGCGATTGTGAGTCGTAATGCACCAAATGCAGGAAAAACAACTGCAGGCAACGGTACCACCACCACAGTGACCACCAGCACAGCCACAGTTGTAACGACGACCGGTACGAGTGCAACTGTCCTCACTTATGAAGCAACTGCCAAAGCCTCAAATGCCTCTTCTCCCACTGCTGCTAATGTCACTGCTTCCACTTCCAGCAATGTCACCAAGCTTCTGATCACCACTGAAAAACTAGGAAACGATAGCCTTGGCTCAGTATTGGCCTCCCCTTCTACTTCTGCTCCCCTCACTGCCACTTCTGAAGCAGGTACTCAAACGAATCGAACAGAGCAGTTTAACCAAGCCACCACCACGACCAGCACTCCCCGCTCCAGTAGCCTCACCACTACTGGATCTGGCCTGAAGGTACTAAGCATGCCATTAATGACCCTCATCCCGCAGGATGCAGCAGCATCTTCCACTGCTTCCAGTCATGCTGCTGCACTCGCTTCCTCAGTGAGCCCACATTCTGCGAATCCAACACTTACAACGTCGCCAGAAGCAAGTAGAGCCCCAACATCTTTGAGTAATTCAGCCTCTTCTCAGGGTTCTACGAGAGGTGCCATGGTTTTAAGTAGTGCCCCTACAGCAAAAGCTACAACTGGGCATGGAATAAAGTCAGTGTCTCACATTCCTTCAACTAAGCGTACAACCACGGCTCCAGCAAATGCACCTGAAACAACTTTGAACATTGCAGAAACTCAGGACATGAACGACGAGTATCTTCTCATTGCTGCTGAGCCTCTGACTCAGTACTTAGTGGATAAAAGTTCGCTTCTTGCAGTGCTTTTATTTGGTACGGTTTTTTTCATAACTGTCATAGTTCTTTTCCTTATGCAGGCTTATGAAAGTTACAAAAAGAAGGATTACACACAAGTGGATTACCTGATCAATGGAATGTATGTGGACTCAGAGATGTGAAAGGGTAGGAATAAAGCAATGGGCGGGATGGAAAGGAGATTGAAAGCCTACCTGGCTTGTTTTTCTTTCCCATTCACCTATAACAGAAACTGAAAGTGCTTCCAAATTTACTTCTGGTGCAATTTAGGAGAAATGCCATGTACTGTATTAAGAAAAAAAATATATTTTTTATTCAACTGTGCAACAGGTCGCTGTAAAAATAGTCATTTTTAAAACCTTTCCATTATGCACAATAGCTTTGACCATTATTTTTCATTGCAAAGCAAACCTGTCAAGGGGTGAGCCATCATCCTCTGAAAACGATGTGGCACTTTTTCAACTGTTTACAGTGCAAGTTCATCATGTTTCATTAGTTTCATGTGTGCTCCTCTCTGAAAAACAAAATGGAAGATGCTCTCACCTTTTACAAAAAGCTCTGAAATCACTACATGAGAAGTGTGAAGTAATGCCACAGCGAGGAAACTTTTAATCCAATGTGTGTCATGTTTCGGTACGCTTCTTGCTTGTAAAGAGGTCTGTTTACAAGGCATTGTAAACACACTGTTTACTGCTAACCCAAGATATCTTTTCACCATGGAGCAGATTACTGTGCCTCTGCACTTACATAATCTTATTTTTGTATTCACTCAATAAATGGGGCCCTGGAAGGGCATATCTTGTTGCATTTCTGTTTTCATTCCTGTCCCTGCCAACTTAAAAGCAGACAAGTGGCCTTTTGGGGCTCGTGCAAATGAGCTCTACTTGAATATTCCAAGTACAGGGTCTTAGACTGCAGTGGAGGTATGAATGTGTCACAGAAGATGCTGATGATCTTTCAGGGTATGGCTTCTGCTCTTTCAGAGCATTATGCCGCCAGTCTCCCAGGTATGCAGAGCCATGCACCTTAGCGTGCTTATTAACTTTCATACACAGAGCATCAAGCTCTTTTCTTGCATTCAGGACCAGCTCAGAGTTACTGGTAATTTGGAACCCCTTTTGCACATGGACACACACAGCTGATGTCTGAAGATCTGGAGCTGAGAGAGAGTAGAAAACACCTGATTTTTGGCAAATATTCTTCAGTGATTAATGCATGTTATTTGAATGAAGTGTATATACTAGTAGCAAAGTGCTGGACCAAGGTGTGCTGCATTTCTTTAAATTGATGGCTTGTAGCTCACTTCAAATCAGTTGGCTTTTCTTTAATCCTGCTTGCGTGTAATCTTGAGGCTGATAATAGGCAAACCTCAGAATTTGAGCTGTTGGGTTTTGGTTCAGTTATTTATCCAAATCCTTTGGCTGCTTAGAATTTGGGTGGAGTCTGTACCCTGGAAGAGGTTATCTCACAGACTTCTTGTTGTTGTCATCATCAAGCTGAAAGTGCTATGAAAACAGCTACAAATAGCACAAGCAGTGGCAGAGGCAAGGGGTAGTTGGAAAGAAATGGGTGAGAGGTAGTTTCCTGAACCTTTTCTGATACAGGAGGCTTCTTTGACACTTCTGTGGGTTTGGGGACAACGTTACATCAAACAGAGTATCTTGAGGAAAGGAAAGATATTGACAACCTGCTTGTCAGTGTCAGATCGTACTTTACAGCTTTTGCATGGACAGCATCCGTATGCCGATAGGTGAGGGCATCTCTCAAGGCAGAGGGATAGTGTGGTTTTGGGGGTCACCCTCCTTGGAAGGCTTGAAATGTAAACCACAATTCACACACTTTCCTGGAAAAAGGGTTTGAGGGACTGATTTTTATTGTATCTTAAGGTTATTTTTAATTGGTCTCTCTCCTCTACAGAGTGGAACTGAACCCTAATGTCCCCAACCTTCCCAGAGCTGCCATGTGCAGCATCTGATGCAACGAAGTTGCTGGGAACATCCCAGAGCAGTAGCTTGGGAGTTGCCCCCTGTTGAGATGCCTGGGAGACTCAGCTCAACTGTTCCGAGCTATTAGCAGACATCAGACATGCTCCACAACCGCAAAAGACTTATCTTTACGTGGGGATCTCAGATTTCACCTTAATTGCATGACTTAAGCAGGTGAGTCACTAACCACAGACCTGAGCATGTGGTCTAAGCACTGTGCTCCAGATAATGAGATAAGAGCTGTCTCAACTCCCTGCTGTCTCCCAGGTAAGGAGGTGGGTGTTACCTTGGATTCAGTTCTCTACTTTTTTCCTCATTTAGGCATCTCAGATAGATGCTTGCATTTAGGTAGGTTGAATCCACGCCATAGTGCTCTCTATTCTAACTTCTCACTGCATAAAAAAAATTGTCTCTAGGAAGTGCCTTCCTGCATGAAGAGTTGGTGTTGCAGCTGTTCTCTTGTGCTCTGTAGTAATTATTCTTTTCTTTTTTTTTTTTTTGAAGTTGGCTGAGCCATTTCCAGAAGGGGAAGTCATGTGATCATCAGATTTGTAATTGCTTATCCTGGAAACAGGATTTTTTGGGGGGATTAACTTTGCACCTACTGTGGCCTTATTTCTTTTGGTCTCCATGGACCTTTTCTTAGAGAAGACCAAAAGTTGGATATTAGATTCTGTGGAGTGGGGCAGAAGCTGGTAAAGTTGCATTTGTTTTTCGTTCTCCTCTTCAAATAGATATTAGAACCCTGTACTGATTTCTCTGAGAGAGTGGGAAGGGAGAGGAAGGGGCCATTACTTAAGACTCCAAAAGAATTTTCTTTTCTAAAAACAGACACTTTCTAGGGTTTGTTTATTAAAAAGAAAAAAAAAAAACCTTCAGGGATAATTTAAGTATGTATGATATAATTACAACAGTGGGGATTGGGTTACAACTGTATTTACAGGAGTCCTAGGGAGTTTCTCATGGACAGAATGAGAATGTTACAACTGCTTCACAGCTAAAAGAAACCACCACCATAAAAGTCTTTGTGGCTTCTTAACAGGTTCTTACAGGAAGGCGAGTGCTCATCAGAAGCTTATTGCAGTTCCCACAGCCCCTGCGTATGTTTACATCTCTGTCTCCTCCTATGCTGGCACAGCTTGTCTTTTTTTTGTTCTTATTTGAGTTACTACACTTCCAGTTGTGAGTTACTGTCTCGGCAGAAGCAGCTTTTTAGTGTAAGTCTAAGCACTAGAGCGTGTCTTGCCTCAGTGCAGTTTTGCACGCAAGGTAGAGATGGTCACGCGTACCATAACGATGCTCAAAGTGTAGTGCCAGCTGGAGAAATGGCAACTAGGTTTTTCTTTGCATCCTAATGCTTTTGTGAGACAAGCTCAGTTTATGCACTAAAAATCAAAAATGTTGGGCTGGAGCCTGGCGTCTAAAAGTCAAGGTGGTTTCAATGTGCAAGCCAGAAAATACAATTGTAAAGATTTAGCACCTTTGCTGGTTCTGTAACGCTTTTGCACCTGGCTACTCAGCGGGCATTGCAGAGGGAGGGCAGTGGCACTGTATAAGCTGGGTAGCACGTGCAGTCCTCTGAAGGGCTCTACTCTAGCAGTGGCTTGATGTGCAAGTCAGAAGGAATTAGAGCTTCCTCCCTGCCGGCTCTTTTTGAGTTAGAGGCCACCAGCAGCAAACACTCATTTGGTCGTTTCTACCTCAAACCCATTGTTTCTGTTTGGGTGAAAGCCTGCCTCCCAGAATGGCTTTGTTTTGGTTTTGAGTCTGCAAATGGTGGCAAAACTTCCATTTTCCTCATATAGTGCTGCAGTAGTTAACAGCTAGTACGTTAAACAAGGAAATGCAACACCTGAAAGTTTGCTTGCTGAATTCAGAGTATAACAATAGTTGGGGTCCTACCAAGTTATCTAGAAGACATCTGCCAAGGCACTGCCAAAAGCAACACTCTGCTGCTGTGAAGCGCAGTATATCTGACGCAGGCCGGGCTTCAACCTGTTGCATGGCCTCTTTCTTAATAAAACACAGGAACATTCTGGCATTAAATTTAGGTTTGATTAATTCTAAATGCCACCTCCCTATTATCTAATTGCCTATATTAGAAGTATGTTGTTCTAGACAGCCGAGAAGAAAGGAAGTAATGGAATACTAAAACATTTAAAGGAGAAGCAGAAATGAAGAACTCATAGACTGAAAATGTGAATGTCATACTCCATGTGGTGTCCAGAGTTGGGGAGCATAAGCAGAACTCTTGAGCATTATCTTTAAAACAGCTAACACGGGTAGTCGGAAAACACGTGGGGAGCTCTGGAAACAGAGGTATCTGTGGAATTGGTTTCTCTGGATTTGTCTGGTGTTGCTCGTTTCTGGCAACAAAGAAAGAAACCTGAGCCAGCCCAGCCCTACTGAAGCATTTCTAAGGACTTTTTCCACTGCGGGTTCTCTGGTATGCAGTAAAGACAAGTTCATATTACGGCATCTCCCTTGACCAAGGCAACTCTAGTTGTCTCCTTTCCATGGCCTCTAAGTCTCATGAAACTTCATTATCTTTGTTGTGCTTGACTAAAATTGGCCCGTGGGTTCAAAAGCAAATACTTTCGCCTCACACAAAGTATGGGCTTGTAAGTTTGTGCTTTTCCAGAAAAAAGCAGGCTAAACAACAGGAAAACCTGGAGCTAGAATGATTCCCATCTGCTAGAAGGCCTAGGTAGTTCAGGGTTAGGACTCTGCTTTGACGTTTTGGTTTTACTGAATAGGTGCTTCTCGTGGGCAAAGCTGGTCTTTGTTCTACAGTATTTGGGGCCAATTTCCTTGTAGTTTCATGTCCTCGGCCCAGATAAACCTAATCTCCTGCGACCAGTCTTACGCTGTTCAGCTCGATTGTCCAGCCTGTGTCAAAATGTCATAGCCCAACTGTGGTTCAAGAGGGTGTAGCGGCACGTTATCCTTCACTGCATTCATGTTTCTTTAAAATCTTGTCTTTCTGTGATATTCCTAGGCTTGATCAAGCGTTGAGAGCACTCCTGCTTTGGCTGAGACGTGCCAGCAGGCTGTGCTGCGGGGCAGCTCTTCTGGAAGTCGCCTGTTCAGCCTCCCTCTGGCAGGGAAACCCCAAAGGATCTGCGAAAAAGAGTCTCTGCTTGATCTTGGACTTCCTGGTTAGCCTTGGGTGATGCTCAGCTTGTGCCTTGGCTGGAATTATGTTTGAATTCCGAAGGAGGTTTGCAGGAGAGATCCTTTGCTCGTGCACAGAACTTGCCCAACATCCTGCTGCTCCCAATTAAAAAAAAAAAAATTTGGACAGGAATGTACGGTCTGTTTGAAAAAGCAAACAACTTGTCTTCATGAGAAGTGGCTAAATGTTTTAACCCCTTCAAGCTGGGACAAGTGAAACCAATTACACTGGTTTGAGGGTCATGGACTTGGGCAAGTGGTTCATGTTCTGTAGTGGACGCAGATGAAATTGCGAAACCCAAGCCTGTGAGTGTAAACACTGTAAAATCTTCCAGCATAACTCCTGCAAGACTAAGGAATGGAGAAGAAAGGGGGAGAGACTGAGTCAGCCTGAAAATGCTCACATTTAGAGGTGACTATTCATGGCTAGATGGGAAGAAAAGTCAGAGTTTAACCAAATTCTGGAGTAAGATTAACCAGAGATCTCAGCTGCTGCTGCAGATTAGATTATGAGAGTTTTCAAAGGTACCTAGAAAGGGACATTAAAATCCCACAATTCTGTTGTGATTGCTCACATGTGCCTCCCCTTGCTTGTAGGCAAGTTTCTGAGAAGTCTTGCTGACCCTTGGTCAGTGCAGCTAAGCTGTGTGCAAGTGTCAGTGCAGTCGGGGCCTTAAAAAAAACTTTTCCTAACAAGTATTAACTCCAGTTGATTTTGAACAAAAATATGTGTGTGTGTGAATTTTTCCCTGCCGAATAAAATAAAATAAATTAAGAAGTCTTGTTTTGACTCTTCTGCTATAAGGTTTATGTTGCTGTTTTAATATTTCTTCATTCATCTTTTTTTTTTTTCAACTTCGGAAGCAATAGAGATTTATGCATTTGTGATTCTACAGCTCCAATACCTGTTCTCATGCAATGTTATGGCTGCAGTGGGATTCTTCACTCAGAGGAGCAGGTAACTTGAATGGAAAAAATCCTGGAACAAAGTGCCGTCCTTTGTACTGGGAGCCTTGGCAAGCCTGAGCTTGGCTCTGGAGTGGAAAGAGGATTCCTGCTGGGCACAGAAGGGAGGAGATCAGTGCTTGTACAGCCCCTCGTGGCCTGGATCACTTTGCTGGGAGGACGTCTGTCTGGCTGAAGTCAGCAGCTGAATAATGCTGCCGATTAATGTGAGCTGCCCTATGGGGTGCAGCCCTGCAGAAGTTCCTCATGCTGTTGTAAACTGAGGCACCTTTTACTTTAGCAGGGGAACGAAGAGGTGCACGAAGGCTGCCAGCTGGTCCTGCACCCTTGTGGGACCAGGCAATAAGGAGAAACACCACAGGTCTGCTGTGGTACCCCACGTGGTGCAGGTGCTGTCGGCAAGCAGCTGAGCCTGTAAAGTACCAAAACGGAGTATGCTCAGGGAGGGGGCTTTGCTGGCATCAGCGCACAGGGCACTGCTGTTGGGGAGAAGGAGAAATCCTTGCCGATGACTTTAAGCAGAACTAGGTATAGACAGTTACACAGGTATGTGCTCGTACTCAAGGTGCACAACGTACATGGAGGAGAGGTGCTCTGGATGAATGTGCTGCGTGCATCTGACTAGCCCAGCTACAGGTACCTGTTCCTGATAGAAGATGGCTCTGAACTGATTCCCCCTGTATGCAGCCTGGTGAATATTCCCAACAGTGAGAGACAGCAGTAGTGCTGCGTGTTACAGGCCAGCATCTAGAGGTTCCAGACAGGAAGGCTGTCTAATCTGTAGAATAACAGTTCTTCTATCTCATTGCTCTGTTTGTTGGGTCAAAGTGTACTGCAAGGATGTTGTAAGAGCTGAAGGCATTTTTTTTGTTGTTGATTTATTGATTTGACGTATTCCTAAATGTCTTCAGTATTTATGCTATGTCTAGGCTTGGCCTAAAGATCTTCGCTGAAAAAATGAGCTCCCCTGTAAGTGCTTCCCTAGGGTGGGTCATTTTTCACTGAAACCTTCCCCAGGCCTCAGCCCCCAGCTGGGGCTGGGGGGCCCAGCAGCTCACAGGTGTTCGGGCAGGCTCCTGTGGTCCAGAACTGCCTGGGAAATTTCTGCGGAAAGTTTTGCACCTTCCTTTCTGCTTCCGAAAGTACAAGTGGAGAGGCTCCTCTGTAGGAGAGAGCAATCTGGTCCCTGAGCAGTTTGTGACATGCAGTGAGCATCCCATTTTGCAGGAAATGGTGAGCCTCATTAACACGGCCTCCGTGCCGCTCCTAGATCACACACAGCCCTGGGGTCTGTTTGTAGCCAGACATTAAGCTTTTTCAAAAGATGATCTCATCAGTTTAAAACCACATGCATGTGAACCAAAGCAGGAAGGGGAGCAGTGGCTGAAAGGGATGGAGGGATCCACATGGGCAGCACATGCATGTGGCTTGCACCTGGACAAGCCCCGTGTTTCTCCAGCCGTAAGCCTCAGTTCTGCCATCAGCATGTGCGGGGCTGAGCAGAGTGTCCTTTTCTTTGGAGTGTTTGCAGTTTTGTTAACCAGCAGGGAATTCTGGAAGGTGTCAGGCTCTTAATGAGAGCTGTCAGACTCCCAAGGGAAGGAGCAGCCCCACAGGAGTTCAAAACCATGACGGCTAATGTAGCACAGGAAAAATCCTGAGGATGAATGGGATGACCTAAGAACTCTTCTGTGAAGAGGTAGTGAGTGGTGGAAGAAATCAGATTAGCTGGATAGAGCTGTGTGCGTGGTAAAGGAAAAGAAAGACCAGGCATTCCCATGAAGAACAGTATTTTCTTAACTGTATGGGGCTATTGGTCTTCGTGCTTCAGGGTGTGCAGTATTGCTGGCCAGATGAAAGAGAAACACACCTCTGCATGCATTTGTGCAGAACCATCTGCAGAGGGAATTAACACCCAGAGCAGAAGCATTCTGTGAGGTACCTGATGTTAGTGCTGAAGAGATGTTGCTACCTGGCTGACTCGAGTTGCTAGCCGAAAATATTGGGCTTCGCTGTTTGTTCCATGTAGCAGGGTCATGGAGCCCATTTCTGGCCACAGGCCTATGTAAAGGTTCACCTCATCAAGTTGTCCTTTCCCTAGCTCAGCTCCTTCTGATCCCTTCTCACTAGGGAGAGAGCCCTGCAGCTGCAAGGTGGGAAGGTGGGGCTGCCTCACCTCCTTACTGGGGCGCGTGGATGCCCACTGTGGCTGTCCCTTCCCACCCCACGGCACGTGTGCACTCACGTGCGTGTGTGTTGGTCTGGGAATTGTCATCCCACAACAGCTTTGACGTGTATATGCTTCGCCCATCGCCAACACAGATGTCACTGCTCTTTTCAAAGGAAAATGCAAGACCTCTTGTGTGTGGTTTTTTTTTTTTTTAAAGCATTTATGAGATGCCTCTTCCAAATCTCTCAATCTGTTTGGCTCAAGCCCTTCACGTCTTGCAGTTTCCTGCCCAAACTGACCAGCAAGGTGCCACAGGGAGGCCAATTCTTATTCTGAGCTTTTATTACGCCCCAAAACCCCTTTACCACTGCTAATTAAAACTAAACTCTGCTTATCAAGTGACCGTATACCTTTTTTGGGGCTGCCATGTGCTGTTTGTTTTCTCAGAGGGTTTCCTGGTCATTCCAGTGAGCTGAGGAGGTCATAACATAGATGAAACTAATAATAAACTTGCACTAAAAGCAGATGCATTGTAGAAGAATTTTAAACCTAAAAGAAAAGCAGGCAGGGACAGTTGTAACCACAAAGTCCTCTTTAATTGAAACCTGGGCTGGAATTGACCTGCCTGCCTTGTGATACTGTGTGGGTTGGGTGGGGATTCAGTCTGCCTTGTTAACCTCCCCCTGTAATATTTACATAGACAGTTTTAGCCTCTGACAACATGAGAATTATTTCTGTGCAACCTCTGGCTTGGGCCACCCGCAAGCCATGGGAGAGAGGAGGTCGTAGGAGCACGGGCACCGTTGTTTCTCAGAGTTCTCACGCTCCTGACAGGTAAAACAGTCATTGCGCAGGAGACAGGACTAGCTCTGGGGAAGGTAGATTTCAAATCATCTCACCTTTTTCTTTGCTCTTTCCCATAATATAGCAGATTTGCTGAAGGCTTCTTTCCAGTGCGGATTCCCCTCGTTGTGTGCTTTCCTCTTGTTTATGCAGGCTTCGCGAGAGACCCTTGCCTTAAAGCCGTGCCTCTTACAGCCAGCTTTGAACCGCACTGGCAGAGCTGGGGAAGGAGTGTGTGACAGTGGAGCGGACTGTGCGGCAAGTTGATGGTGAGGTGGCTAGGCAGGTCACTGAAGTCCATTCACTCTGAGACTGTGTTTTTTTCAAGGTTTCCAAAGTGCCTGGCCAACACATTTTAGCTATAGCCATCGTGCTGGGGATGTGCTAGAGCATCACTTATTCTTGAGCTAGCAGAGCGTGGAGAAAAATGGGTGCCTTGAGAGGAAGTCCATGCTCGTGAGGGCTGTGGGCTGATTTGCTCAACCAGCTTAGGAAAACGAAGGCTTTGGGTGCCAATTTCATTGGAGCCTCCTGAGGTGCCTCCTCATTCACTGAGAATCTGGGCCATAAGCTAAAGGTTTCATGAACACAGCTGCTGCTCAGCCTCCAGCAGGGGCGAGCAGTGGCTGCCCCAGCCCAGCAGCAGCAGTTTCGTGTTGCTGGGGCCTGATAACAGCTTCTTCCCTGCGTGGCCAGTGGCTCGAAGCTTGTGGGGCCTTATCTGCTGCCTGCCCTCAGCGCTGCTCCCTGAGTGAGCTGTGAGTGCAGGCAGCTGAAGGGAGGGCGAAAGGCTGGTTTTGTAGCTTTGGTGTCAGGATGGGGTTTCTCCTGTTGGCTGAAAAGAGAAGGGGCTGGGAGAACTGAAAATGAGCTGAGGGAGCTGCTGCTGCTGGCTTTTGGGCTGGGTGGCAGCTCAGCGGGCAGAGGAAAGCTGCTCTGGCTCTTGCAGGTGCGCTCACCAGAGTCAGGGAATGGCAGAAAGCGGGATTGCTCGGCAGGCTGCCGTGAGCATTGGCAGCAGGAGGCAGAGGAGAGAGTCCTTCGGGTTTCTTACTGAGCACCCTGTCCACTGTACTTTGCTGCAAAGGAAGAGCCCTCCTTGCAGGGAACCTGGCTGGAGCTGGGTGGCAAGAAGATGACAAGGCAGAGTATCTATAGGGGCACAATACACTAGTGCCATCCCCCCGGAGGGGGGATATTCCTTCGTCTTATTCTTTGAGCATTTGTACAGCCGTGTAGCCCTTCTGATTTGAGGGCGTAAGCAGAGAGCATGGTCGGGATGATGAAGAGCACCAGGTTCTCCTCTTGCCTCTGAGACTGCTCGGAGGCATGAACCTAGACGGCTGGCAGAGCAGTGCTGTGGGATGGGTGGGAGCGTGGCTGCACCTTATTCATCCCAGATCCAGTGCAGGGTGATTAAGCGCAGGGGTGAAACTTGCTTCCTGATGGAGCATTTGCCAGGATGTGGTGCACGGTGTTGTCGCAAGCCTAGGAGATTTAGGTGTGCTTCAAAATGTCACTAGTGAGCTGTGCCATGTCTCATGATGCTGTCACCGTAGGGAATGCAGGCCACTTGAAGCCAGAAGGATCAAGCCACTGGCTGGGTGGGATTGGAGCTGGGTCCAGAGAGTCACTTAGTCTCTGCAGCCTTCTAACAGCCTGTGTTAGTGGCACTGCCAGTTTCCTGTAGTGTGGGTGCCTGGAAATGCACGACAAGTGCCAGCCTTGCCGCCCATGCTCCGGAACCCCTTACCGCTGGGGTCCATGTTCCACCTGCCTGTGGCTGTGTCGCAGAGTCCAGAGGCACTCTTAAGATCTTGGGACAGAAAAGCAGGAGATGCTTCCTTAGCATTATGCTCTCCAGGGTAGCTGACGGAGGAACAACTGTCAATGCTACGAAGTATTTAGCCTTCAAGCCCATGAGGACAAGAGAAGTTGACCAAGCCCTTTCTATACAACATGGCTTTTGTTAGTTGATCTTTAATTATGTTTAAATATTTTAGCCATGCTCCCTATTGCATTAGTCTGGAGGCTTACATATGCTGAGATGCCGCCCACGGGTTGAAAAGCTTGTGACCAGTACAGAGTAGACAGATTTGGGGTAGAAAGGAAAGAGAACGTACAGAGAGTAGTGGCAGCTAGCTAACTTAGAGAGGTAGAGGACAATAGTGGTGAAGTCCAGAGAAGTGGCTGGGCCTCTGGTTTCCAGATTATTGCTCCCCCCCAGCCTCCCCCAACAATACAGCTTCTGTTGTTTTTATACAAGAAGAACGATCCGTGGTGGGGAGGGGAGAGAACAGAAGCTGTCGTGCTCCAGAGGCAGCGTCAGTTCTGCTTCGAAGCTTTCCACAAGGCATCGGCTCACCATCAAAGATGTCAGCTCCAAATAAAACTGTTCCAGGACATTTCCTCAATGTGCTGCTCCACAGGAGGCTGCCTTGGCTGTGACACTGAGCAGACCACTCGGAGTGGTTTGGAAGAGCAACAAACTGGCTGCCAGGAAACACGCCTTCGTTTTGTGGCGGGCCAAGAGAAAATGTGTACGCGGCTGCAGTTGTTTTGCATATAAGAAACACTGGCTATTTTGAATCACAGGAGAGGGAACACGGTACCAAGGCTCTGTGTGCCTTGAAAGGACGGACCAGAGATGGCCTTCTGAGTTGGAGGTCTCTGAACACGTGCATTTTCATAAAAATCAATTTCTAGCTTTGTCTGGGGTGTGGGTAGCCAGGGCAAGAAAATGGACCTTTTGTTGCCTCATGTCTACTCTCCTGCAGGCTGGATGGTAAGAGTCTTTTGTTGAACTTGCGGATTCATGTCATATCAGCAGTGTCACCTGTAGATCCAGTTTTAGGTGTCATTTCATCAGGCATTTGTTCCCCAGGGGTTACTGCATCTTCTGCTGTGCTGGTTCAGCTCTTTCTGCTGCTGTGCTCTGTACTGAATTAGCAGCATAACTTGCTGGGGGCGGGAGGGTGTTGCGTGCTTTTTGCTTTTTCCAACAAAAAAGATCTTTAAAATAAATTGGCATTGGTTCATTTCACAGAAGTGTTGCAGCTGAGCTGGCCCCAGTGGGATCGTTAGCGCTAAGAGAGGAGCATGGCAGAGGAAGCGAGCAGCTTGAATCGGAGCAGCAGCCTCTCGCATTGCATCGTCTCCTGCAAGCAGGGCCCAAGGAGAGACGCTTGGTGTTCCCTTGCCCCACCACCGTTTTCTCTTCCACGCTGCAGTTGTTGCTCAGAAGTGCTTTGGCCCTGTGAGCTCTCTGTGCGGAAAGCTAAATCTTGCTCTATCCTTTCACTGCCTTTTCCTGTTCCTGGTTTGGGGTGATCCAGCAACCACCTGGATAGCTTGCCTACAGAGGTTTGCAATAACCCACTCCTCCCAGTCACAGCCACTCAGTGAGCAGGTGAAACCCACCCGCTGCAGACAGATATCTCTGGGACCAAGGAAGGGAACCTTGCCTAGTCAGCTCTGCAGACCCGTGGGTGAGCTGCACCTCCTTATCCCAGGAACAGGCTGCTCTCTGGCACCATCTTTCTCTCTTCCAATGTTGGATACAACCTTTCCTTTAAACTGCCTTCCTTTGTCCTGAAGAACAGGCTCTGCGAAAAGTCTTTTCTAGCACTGAAGGGCCATGACCTCTATCGCCATTACTGCTATTGAGTGATTATTGCCTAAGAGACTCATCTCTGGATTTGTTCCTGAATTTTAAGTAACGGATTCTGGGTAGGTTAGCTCAGTAGGCATTGATGTGATTCAGCTAATTTGAGATGTGTTTTCACTGGAAAAATAACAAGTGCATGTCTGAGCCAACTTTAAAAGTTCTCTTCTCTTGCTGAGTGCAGGATTGCTCAAGACGAGGTGACAGAATATTTATTTTAACATTTAAATTATGGCAACAGTTGTATTTTTCCCTGCCTATCCACTGCCTTAAAACTGAAAAACATCTGAACCAAACTTTCCAAAAATATTAGGCAGAAGCCAGAAGGGCAGAATTTCAGCTGAAAATGTTAAGGTTTAATGAAGTTGCTTACAACTGAAAAAAAGCCATTTGAGAACAGAAATGATTAGGTGGCCTTAAAAAGAGTTGTCCATACGTGCTTCTCTTCTAATACATGCTAACAGCAATAAGGGTGCTAGATTCCCAAGGAGCATTTTACAGGTACTTCAGCTACCTAGGAAGATTCCAGGAGCTGTCATGCAGACAAATCTTACTTAACAGTATATGGCAGCCTTGCACACCAGCTCTTCAGAAGTGGAGAAAACTGGTTCCTGGTGAAAATTGAAGTTCCTTTCAAGTATCTAAAGGGAAAAAAATTACTCCGGCTGGATTATGGCACGGCCAGCAGACTTCTAAAATTTTGCCTGCTGCAACCTGTGTCAAAAATGGTCAGTTCTCCCACCTCGCATCTCGCGCAGAAAAGTTGCTTCCTAGAGCAAGGCTTTGCCTGGAACTGGCTCTGTGTGAAGATACAGAGCTCGATCTGGGAAGGGAATCATCTAGTAAAATGCAAATGCCACCTCTGGGAGCACAAGGTATTTTATTGGCAGCTGTTTATTCAACTGCTGACTCAGCCTAGTTTTTGAGATCTGACAAGATCAAGAGCCCTAAAGGGCTATGGCCATGAGCATTAATAAAACAATCGTGTTAAGAGATAATTGTTACATTTATTAAATTCCTAATTAAGAAGCCAACTGTAAGTTTGTTAGGTAAGGAATGCTCAGTTGGAATTGCTCGCTTTCCACACCCTTGCAAAAGGTTAAAATGGGGGAAAAATGAAAAAATCCCCCACCTCCTGAAATATAAATTATATTTTAGGTGTGGTGCCTGTGGAGGAAGCAAAGACTAGAGCCTCTGCCTCCCCTGAGGTGTGCTGATTAGCCCAGGGAGGGGTGGGGGGTTCGTTTCCAGAAGCTTACCCTCATTCTCCTGGGGAGGATTGCACAATGTGAGCGGGTGGTACCACAGCAGTAGCTCTGCATAGATGCCATTCCTTGGGAGCAAGAGAAATGCAAATCTTAACATGAAAAGGGATCTCTTTTTGCCTCCTTTGCTTTCTTAGGCAGTCTGGGTTAAACTCAGCTGCCCTGTGAGCCCATGTCCTCCTCAAGTTCTAACTAAGACCATAACCAGATCTCACCTGCAGGATGTATGGTCTGGCCAGACAGAAGGGGTGTGGAGGAATGAGACGTTTTGCCACCCCTGTTGTACAGGTGGGGAAAACAGGACCCAAGAGGAACTGATGACAGTCTAAGCTGACCTAGGGAGACTGAGCTGAAAGCTCAATTTAAGGCTTCTGAGCAACCTCCCTTAAACAAAGTATCTTCCATTTTGTGCTGTGAAGGACAAGAGGACTTGCTTGTCCTCTGTATGGGGCACCTTGTGCTCCTCAGAACAGTTTCCTGCTCTTACTTTCCACGAGCTTGAAATCTTCTTTGCAGAATCCCAAACAGATCAATTTTTCTCTGCTTAAAGTGGAAAAAAAAAAAAAAGAAAAGAGAAGAAGGAAAAAAAAGTGCTGAATTGATATTTCCTGGCCTGGGAACAAGGGAATCCAGAGGAAAAATCTGCCAGTATTATCTTGTTTGTTTGTTTGTTGGACTCTGCAGAGGAGGAGGATGGCAGCGCACAGTACGCTGGTGGAGTCCACCAGCACACAGCAACCTTTCACAGAGCTGGCGAGTGAGCGGTGATACCGGCGGGTTTGGCCGCACCTAGGGGAGTGGATGGTACACAGCGTTTGGCCTGGGGCTCTGGGGCAGACTTCTAGGTGGAGCACAACAACCTTCCGCTGCTGTTCCTCCGAGCTACTGACAGCAGTCCTGCAAGCTGTGCTTGGTCGCTCATTTGTCTCCCAGACTGTGCTGCTTTCCTGAAAACTCTTGCGGAGCCCAGCATTAAGATCAATGTTTTTCTGCAAGGTTTCCCTTCCCTCTCTCCTTTATATTCATCTCTTCCAAGAGATGTATTCACAGCTGTAGACAGCTTGTGTGTTTGGACTGATCATAGACATCTCGGATATTTGTTTTCTGTTATTGTCTGGTTCCAGCTCCTCTGTTCTCTAGATGGGAGATTCCACCCCTGTCTCCCCTGTGCCCACACACATCCTAGCGGCCTCGCTTTTCACACATCCCCTTGGTGAAGTAGCTGGCTGCAAATAGAGATTTGGCAGGAGGCTGCGGAAGACATCCCACAGGCTGAGTGCATGTCCCTTTATCCCCAGCCTTTCATCACAGCCAGCTTGTTTCAGCAGGGCAAGGGCACGCTGAAGTGTTTGTTCTGCGAGCACGGCAGTCAAGGTGACAGAAAGACTGATTGAGTTATTGGAAAGGTTAATAGTCCGGGGCACTGGCTGATGTCCAGGTTCAACTGCTGCTAAACTGTGGCTCAGGGCACTGAATTCCAGTCCAAGCTATTGAAACACCTGGCCTGGCCGCAAGGAATTGTTTCTTTCAGTGGTCCCAAGAAGCACTGAGAGTCAGGAATATGAGAATTCCGGATCACACAAGGATTATTTTCCTTTCGTGCACACACTGTGGCAGGAGATCACATCCAGGGCTAGCATGGATCAGAATCGTGACTGAAGAATAAATGTGATAGGCATATGTGTACACAATGATAAACAGTTTGTGAATAGTTTGTACTCCTATTTTGTCCCTTCAGCCTTTCCTGGTGCCTCTGTCTTTGCCTCTCATTCTGCTATAGGTTCCTCAGTCTATAACAGGACCTATAACATTAATGACATTTTCAGCCAGAGCCAAGTCTGCTCCTTGCTGTCCTGAGTCCAATAAACTACTGTCATCAATTTTCAGGCTTTCTTTGGCTTGCATGATTTTAGGAGGCCCCTTGCTTCTAAGGACCTTGCACTCGCAGGCTGGGGTTTGAGGATGGCTCAAGGTGAGCTGTAATTAAGCTCGGGATGTTCTGAGGCTCTTGAACTCTTAACACAGCTTACAAAAGAGAGCTAGCAGTATGGACGGGCTGAAGCTCTGATTCGTAGGACTTTACACTACCTTTCCAGCTGTTTTTGTGACTTTTTATTTATTTATTTATTTGCTTTTATTGCCCTTTGCCGTTGTAGAGTGTGCACTTCAAAGTGGGCTGGTCATATTTTACCTCGCCCAGCTCAGGCAGCCTCAACAGTGACCTGGATTATGAGGTGGGATGTGAAGATTAAATGGGTGATGGAGCACAGGCACTGTGGCATGGAGCAGTTTATGTGGCTTCATCACTTGCATCTTCCAGCCACAGAACAGGTACAGTGTAAGCACCAGAAGGTGTTAGTCTAGCTCTGGAGCCATGTTCAGACCTTCTTTTACGGAAAGTGGTTGTGCTCTGAGGAGCTGGGTGAAGGACAGGACCTGGAATTAGAGGCCAAGACTGCATGACACAGCTCCTGAAAGACTCATGGTGAGGTAGGGGGGGCAGCGTCTGGAGCCACATGGTACCAGGTGTCACCCATGGGGAGTGACACCTTGCACGTAACAAGCAGAGCTGGATTGTGCCTTAAAGCCATTCACTTCCAATCACTTCAGGTATTAGCGTCATTGCAAGCTGGCTGAATGTTGACAAGGAGGATGTCTCCTTTTGACTTCTCCCTTTTTGACATGAAAGTAGCATGACCAGCACTCAGAGCAGTATTTTCTTATATACAGTGCCTGGGTCACATTAGTACCCCTAGTGCTTATTTTCATTTCAACCAGGCAGGAAAGCAATTAGCACAGAGGTGAGATCTCTGATAAGATCAATCCCTTTTCTGGCAGCTGTTCAGAGTCTGAAATCAAGAGGATACAAAGTGCCCACAAAATGATCCATCCAGTCTTGCCTCTCCTGTTGATCTAGGTCTATAGCTTGGTAGGAGGGGATGATCTTAGGTAGCAGGCAGGGTTATCTTTGCCACACCATGAACACTAGCCAAAACTGAATCCTCCCTTCATCTGCACATGGATTTTACTAATCTGAATTTGCACTGGCAGAAGTAGAGGGGTGCTTGTCACTTCTGTAGTTGTACATTGACAGACACGTATTCACTTCTACATAATAATAGTACATTTTTTTTTCATTTCTTTCTATTAGGTTTGCTTTCTCCATGTGAACCCTGATTTACAGCGATGCTCTTTCTGGTTATTCAGATTCCTTTTCTCTGCCCTCCTCCTATTGCCTCTTTCATAGCCGAAGCCAAAATATTTGTCTACCACAAGCGATCAATGCCAGATTTGTTGTGTGGGCAGGACTAACACAGTAAGGGATAACAAAACAGAGAAAATTGAAGCTTTACTAAAAATAGACCTGCTGCAGAAGGTAGAAACTGGTTCCTCATGTCAAAGCTAAAGGATAATTAATTGAGCAATTGGGATGAATTTGGAAAATGATTCTTGGTGAACCACATCCTTCCCCTGCTCAATGAGCAGGCAGCATGTGTGCTTTGAGGGGCAGGATGATACAATTAAGTGAGTGTAGCAGTGGTGAGAGGGGCTGTGTTTACAGCTGTCGGGGACTAAAGCTGCCTACCATTTTGTTTTGTTGTAAGAGGTCAGAGCATTATTACCAAAGGCAAATGCTGGCAGTTCTTGAGGTCTTCCTTTCCGAATGAGAAGGAATCAATGTGGAGCTCAGTCTTATGTGGAGACTTGGCAGAAGGAAGGGGACACGACAAGGTTTCCAGGCCTGGCATGCCTCGAGTCTGCCCCAAGCAAGCTTGCTTGTCTGCTCTCCACTGTACTTTGTCTGTCATGCCCACAGGTCAGGGACTGTCACCAGCCATAGGCTCAGGCAGAGCCAAACTCTCATTTTAGCACGGGGGCTTCCATGCTCTATGATAGCAAATGCTACTGCTCTGGTCCAGCGCTGCTGAAGGTAATTTAGACTTAATTCAGTGTTCTGCACTCTGGATCAAGCCCTGAACTTAACCTAGCTATACTATTGGACCTGCTGAAGATCACTCTATGATTTCATCTGTTGTCCTGTAACCCATGGTCTGTGCACCATCTGACTCAAATCTCTTAAGTGTGGGATGTTTTCAACATTTTGCTACAACAGATTACACCAGCTGATTCCTGAGGCAGCACCTGCTGTTTAATTATAGCTAATAGATTGTTAACTACAAGCACCATGGTTGCCAACCTGGGGAAGAAATCTGTGCCAGAAACAAGCTGTTCCTGATACTGGGACTGGAAGCTGCTGAAGGACAGGGAGCATGCCTGGGTGAGTCTGGAGAAAAGAGAAAGATTCAAAGTGAGAGCAAGTGGGAAATGACCTAAAATGTCCTGGGACGGAGCAGGTCTCACACTGCTTTTGTTTGCAGTCTGCACTATTAATATGGTTGCGTATATAATGGGATGCCTGCACAAAAGGCAGGTCCAGCCGCAAGGACTGTGCCCTCTGCAATTAGTCAGGAGCTCAGTAATACGAAGCAGAAGGGGCAGGGGAAGGAAGAGCCATGAGAAGCACTGAGATGAGCATGTTGTTCCACGTTGACCAGATTGACAGGGCCAGGAGGGACTTCTGCAGCCTTCTTGTCTGGCCTCCTGCTTAATACAAGCCTGTATGAGCAGATGTCTATATTAGATGTCTTCTAGAAGATCATCTAGCTTTAACTCAAGAATTGCTGGTGGGGGAGAATCTGCAACTTTTTTAGTAGGTTGCGAGGTTAGTAAACATCGTCGTTAAAAAGGTGTGCAGCATTTCTAGTCAGAATTTCAGTATTTGGCCACTTGAGCTTATTGTATCTTTGTGATATTGGAAGGCCCTCTTACGAAACACAGGTCTAGACTGTTGTCAAGTCACTTCTTAATCTTCCATTCAGCAGGTTAAAGGAAATACATGTCCCACTGAAATCAGTAGGTGAACCACTCACCACTTGAATCAGTTACTTCCTAGCTGTCAGTGATGACAAATGAGGCAGAGGGCTTGCCACCACAACAGTAGTTACGCACCTGTAAATCTAAGGAAACCCCAGGGTAGGCAGAAGAGAGGAACAAGGACTGGTGCCCTCACTGAGGAAGAGACCAGCAACACTCAGCTGTGGCAGTGTCCCAGCATCTGCTCTGCCAACCAGCACGATGTGAGGTGGCCTGTTGGTGCTAGGCAGCTGGTTAGCCTATGCATAGCTCTTGAATGGCAGCAAGGCATTATTTCCTGCCTGGTGGACATGAAACAGGGAAGCTGCAAGGTTTTTGATTGTGGAGGTCTCACAGTGAACGTGGGTTATAAATGCCTGGAAAGAAAGTTGCATCTATTCTGCTTTTTCAGAGCTACTTATTTTCAAACGCAGCTTTCCCTCCACTTTTGCTACTGAGCCTTTCTAAAATGGGCTATAAAAATTGTTTTGAATATTCTCACAAGGCTTTAGAAATACCAGCTTGGTCATCCCCTGGGGGCAACTCTGACTCCCCCTGTGCATTGCCTGGTCTGCACTTTGCACTCTTTAGTCATCACTAGTCTTGTTCTTGGCCTCTTGAATCCATGGGTGTTCTAGACATGCAGACTGGAAAAAAATAAAATCATGCAGTTCTTCCTTTGTACAGATGCAGCATCAGGCATACCTAGACATTTTGATGATTTGTCTAAACCTGTTCTTGAAGATCCTACATGAAGATGATTCTACGGTCTCGGTGAAGTTGTCTACAATAATGCTTAACTAACCTCATAGTTATGAAGTTTTATTACACTGATTAACTGAAATCTTGCTTATAATAAATTCAGCCATTCATATTCTTTTCCAGATGGAGAACAACTTTAAACCATATTCTTTAATTTACAATTTTTATGTATTTAAGTTGTTTTGCCATATATTCCTCAAGTTTTTCCTGTATGAGGCAAAACAAGTATATTCTTTCTAATTTTTTTTGTTGATCGTAATTCCCAAACTATCAATATTATTCATTTTCCTTTAATTAGCTTACCTTTTGGGTAAGTGTGAGACCTGGAAAAGGTTAAAACTCTGCTAAGGTAGAGATGAGATCTGTAATTGTAGAAAAATACCCTAATAGTGAGTCATACAAAACAGTTCAGCCCAGTATCGGGTGTCTCACACTGGTCAGTAATGAACAGGGAAAATGTAAGAATCATGCTATGCTTACTCCATAAGACTGTCTCAGCTTTCAGCAATCAGTGGTTTAAAAACTTCCTGAACTGAAGGTTGAGTCTATATCATCATGTTTAATACACCCTAATGGACTAATTGGTTGAAAAAGAAGTTAAGACAAATTTTATGGTTAATCTTCAAAGCAGCTGGTGACACTGAGTTCCTCAATTTACGTGCTATCCACACAAAAACATATTTCCCACAGCTTGTCTCAGATGTGTTTGCCTGGCAATTTAACCACTGCTCCCTCCCTCCCCTTTAGCTCTTGCATCGTGAAGAATAGCAAATGTTCTCCATGTCCTCCATACCACTTATGTTTGCATAGACCTGTGGCATGCTTCTTTTCTAGTACCAAATGTATATCACTCCTGTAATCCTAGAAGAAGATTGACCTTTTTCTGGACATGTTACGACAATCAGCCTGCGCTCTGCGCTCCGGTTCAGTTAGTGGTTTGGTCTAAGTCCTGACCCTTTCCTTCAGGGCCTTGCCGAGTCAGTTAGTCCCCTTTTTGAACAGGTGAATTTGGTTTTTCCTCTCTGTATCGCAGCACTTCACACTTTTCTTCACTAAACTTTGTCTTTCATGGTGCAGACATTTATCCTGCAGGTGGAGATCACTGGAATCAGTACTGTGTGTCTTCACCGAGAGCACCAAAACAGTCTCACAAGATATGTTTAACCAACAGGAGCCTGTCTTCATGAAGAAGCTAGCTAAACAGAATCAATTAATCCGTGCCAGGGAATAAGTGTGTGCTTCTGGACGGTTAGGTGGCACATGGAGATTTGATTGCTAGCCTGAACTTTGAGAATTCAGGATTATTGTCTTTACCAGAATAGACTGAGAACCCTTTGTCCACTTTGATTGCTGTTTCCATAACAGAAAGTAATAATTAAATGCTGGGCCCCAGTCTGCCAGTTCTTGCATCATATGTGGTATTTCACCTTAACGGTTCTATCCAGTTAAACAAATAAGGTGATAACTTAAGGATCAAATTTTTCATCTTAAAGCTTAAGGATGAGTAGAAGTGCTGGGAGATGTGATCACTAAAAGCCAGTAAAAAAAAAAAAATATATATATATATATACACATATATATAATACGTAATTTTCATTGGAAATTCTTTATTTCTTGAAATCTTAGGGAGAAAGTAATGCTAAAATTTGATTTAAGTTGCATATGAATCACTTAAATCCCTGTTTGCTACCAGGAGCCAGTGCCTGCCACCTCGGAGCCTGAGCTGTTGGGTTCCAGCAGCTGCCTGTGAGGTTTGGACAGCTGGATGGTACCCTGCCTCCTGCTACCACCCTCGGACTCGGTGTCACCGTGCTGCTCTGAGCCACCAGAGGGAGATGGAGGGTAAATTTCTCAGCAGGCCTGGTTTTGATTCTCCAGCTTCTCTGCAACCTTTCCAGGGCTGCTGTACCCCGAGGACAGCCGCCGTTGAACAGAAGGGCACAGGTTCTGCTGCAGGTATCACCTGTGTGCACGCCCGTATGTTTTGGGTCGAGTTGTAAAGCGAGGTGATCTAAAACTACTGCAGCTACAAGAGAGATCCAGCGCAGGCTACGGGGATCTCTGACCTCTCTTCTTAATGTGACTTGATTTAATGGCATTGATTGCGATTAAATAACATTCGGTGCTTTGTAGAAGTGAGTTCCTGAGCAAAGCAGCATAGCAGTCTTTCAGATGAGCAAAACAACCTCTTTTTTCCCCTTTCCTTCCTGTAAATGGTGTCTCTCCTATTCCTCTTGTGTGTCGGATCATTCACTCTTTCTTGCATGCTTTTAATATATCTATTTCAAAAACTGCAGAGCTACCATCTCAGCTCTGGCCCAAATGTGGTAGGGATGGTTCTACAGAGTTTAAGCTGGACTGATGTGACCTGCAGGTTTAACTGTTACGAGCTGCTCTGGAGGATGGAAGTGCCAGCATTCTGTGCAGGATACTTCATAGACTGTGGCTGGAACAACTTGACAAATATATTTTATGGGATTTTACAAGGTTTTAGGAAGGAGGTTGCTCACTGGGTAATTTATGAGGGTAATAAAAAAATGAAGAGGTCTGCTATGGTTACAGTTTGGAGTAACCAAACCTTTGTCACTTATGGAAGTCGTGAATATTCTTTGACCCATTGTATAACTTCTTTCCTGCAGAGAAGCGTCCCGCACACTTTCCTCCCAAAATACAGCAGCAGCTGCTCCTGCTTTTCTGCAATGCCACAAATCTCCTGCTGAAATAGGGGGTGAGATGCTGCAGTTTCCTGCACAAATTAACCACAGATTTCAGCTGCTGAAGTAATTGCCTGTGGGAAGGGGACAGCATGTAATTTGCAAAAGGATTTTGCCTTCCCTACTGCGTGTAGTAGAAACCTGCTTGGCACATACGCCCGGTGCTGGGAAATCAGGAGAGCTGGGGAATAAGGCTGCACCTGTACTCTCTAACCTCCATGTGTTCACATCATCCTTCCACAGGCTGGCTTGTCACTTCTTTTGCCTCAGCCATATTACTGGAGGGTGCTGCTGTACCAAACTTTTATTCTGAGCTCTTTACAGTCCCTCGACGTTCTGTTTCAGAAATGTTATGGGTCTGGTTTAATTGAAACAAATGCTGTATTTATGTCTGTAAATATAATGAAAGGGCTTTGTTCCTCCTTCTCTTACTACTTATTCTACATATCTGACCTCAGGAAAGTTACAGGGAATCTTCCATACAGCACAGCTGGGTGCTGGTGATGATATAAGCAGGAGGATGTAAATACCATACAGTGGCCTTGCCTCTATATTAAGGATAATATAGTTGTGTGTAACACAGGAAATCACTGGCCCAATGTTGACCACTGCATCCTATGTAGATTTTGCTGAGATTGCCTGTGATTGCCGACAGGTGGCTCTGACTCCGTCATTCTCTGTGGCCACCCACCTGGTGGCTCAGAGGCACTGCAGTAGGCAGATCGCTTGTGGCTGCAGCAAATACTCTAGCCAGAGGTCAAGTGAGCAGGAGATGGCATTTCCCTGCCAGTGCACAATGGGTTATCCTGATCCCATCTTGTTGGTAGATTTGTTTTAGGCAAGAAATGAACTGGCTCCATGTGCTGTGGTATTAAAGCTTCATATATATTTATACTCCCCCTCATACTGGAAGAGTGCAAGTATCAGGTTTTGATGTTAGTTTGTGAAAATCTGTTGGGAGGGCAGGTAGGAGGAAGTATTCACAAACCATCACTCTGGGGACTTCTGCTAACAGACTCACCAACTCACTGCATTAAATTGGCCAAGAACCCCAGTGGGAGGTGAACTTTGAGATGCTTGCAGATGGGGCTGGGAGTCTGCTCAGAATATAGCTGCGAGTACAAGCTCTAGCAAGTCCCATGAAGGCTGGTATTTGCTGCTTACGACCTCGAGGTACTCTGGTGAGAGTGACCTTTGTGGGATACAGGAGTGATTTGCTGATCATCAGGAGCAGGGAGGGTGTGGCAGGAGAAGGATTGCTCCACACACAGTCTGTGTCATACGCTTTCTCAGCTGACTCCTGTAAACCACAGAAATCCCAATAGGCTTCTGTCTGGAGGGAGAAAGAGGCTAGGTGAACCTGTAGTCTGACCTAGCACAGCTGTCCTTATGATGCAATTGCAAATGGAGGGTGGAGTGACAGAGCCAACGAATCCTTAAAGAGGAAAAGGCGTAGCTGGAGTCTCTGAGAAGTGGTGTGGTGGTAGGGTTGGGGTTTTTTTTGCCTTTTTTTTTTTTTTCCTCCCCTCATTTGACCTGAAACACTGAAGCCATTTTCAAAGCAGGCCTGAGAGGATGGGGTTCCTTGTGCTCCTTCAGGCTTGTCTAGTCACAAGTGAGCCCCTCACATCTAAGCCACGTGTTTCTGTGCAAGAATGAGCATCGTCTGCAGAGGTGACAATAGAAACAGCATTTCCTTTGTGAAAACCATTGTTTGCATGGAACTCATGATTTTTAAGGTAAGGGAAAGAAACGTCAGCCTTTTTGTAGCCCTTCCAGCTTAGCAGGTGAGATGGACAGGACAGCTAAATTTTGGTATTGGTTTACATATGTGGAGCTAGAGGGTAAATCCTGGAGGCCTGCTTCTATTTGTGCACCCATCTACTCTGGGAAGGCACTTGATCTAGCGTGCTGCCCACATAGCAATACTGCTGGGCTGTGACGGAGAACCAGGCAGGGGTTAAAATGCAGGAAAACTTGTTCTTTGGCTTTAAGGCCGACAGAAGACTTGTCTTTCTAAGCCACAAGAATTCCAGTGTTAAGGAAATTTGTGCCTGAAGCTAGCTTCTAGGACAGCAAGCCTTGAGATAGTCTTAATACATCCTGGCTATTACAGAAGTAGTGTCCTCAGTAAAGGTCTTGTGGGAGAAGAGCCTGCTTTTTGTCCTTCCTTTGCTTGACTTTGCTTTCAGACTCTCTCTCAATTCTTTCTATAATGCTAGAACAAATTTTGATAACTTATGTTGATGGCCTGGAGCTCAGACAACTGGAGAAAAATGGTCAGGAAAGAAAGTACAGGGCCAGTGCTTTTCCCTGGCTGGTGACCGCTCCTTTTCCGTAGCTCTGGCTGTTGGTAGCTCAGGTTGTTCTTGAAACAGAGATTGCTGAGTAGGAGGAGAAGTGAGCAGCAAAAAGGCAGACACGACCTCTGCTTTGCAGCCACACTTTTTAAAGCTCAGCGTAGACTAAGGGGCGGGCACAACCTGCATGGGAAACCTCCTCTGACGAAAGCTGCACAAATCCTGTCAGACACAGAGCCCGTGCTCCCCTCAGCAGCACCCGTGCACTGGCTGTGCTGCCATCCAGAGAGGTGGCACGGCCCGGGTGGCCGCGGCCTCAGCCCTGGCCAGGCCTGTGGCCCACCTCTGGGCAGCGGGGGTACACAGCAGCCACGCTATGACCCGGCGCGGCGGCAGCCTTTTGAAATCAAAATGCTGCTCTTCTGAGGAGAAATGTTTTACCAGCGGGATTTTCACTGACGGGTCAGAACTCTTCTGTGAAGAATGTAGGTTAAAACACTTCCTAGGCAGTGTTTTCCTTTACTAACGTTTTCTATGACGGGGAAAAAAAAAAAATAAATGCGTGAGCAGCTCTAAAAGTCACCACATTACAAGAGGGTGCGTTGAAATGTACTGCTGCTGCCTGAAATCATTCAGTACGCTACGCCCATGGCTTGTATGTGGTTATTTTTTCCTCTGATGAGCAGCAAAAATTACAGATGATAAACCTCTGGGGTTGGTAGAGAGGTTCAGATCAATTTGGGTCCCAGGTTCCTCAGAGTGCAATCCACCAAAATGAATTAAATTGTTTTTGTGCCAGCAAGAGCCACTTCGTGACTTGGTTTTCACAGCCAACTGAAGAGGTAAAATGCTCGCCGGTCTTCTGTTCAGTAGATAGGCAGCACTTTCCTTTATACCGAAACCTAAACACAACCACCCAGACTTCTTCACTTTGCAGAACTATACCTGAAACATTATGTGCCCAAACCTTGTCCCTGAATTTTGACATAATGGTTTCTGGGCAAAACTGTCAGAAAATAGGAGGCAAAGTAAAACACAGAGAGGAAAGCTGTTCATCACCTGCCTGTTTTAAACAAGTTTCCACCTGGTGAGATGTTCTAGTACGGTTCAATCAGATTCTTGCTGCACCACAGTGATTTTCCTATCTACTTCAAACCACCCTCTGCGGTGCTTTTTAGAGAAGGAAGAATGTGCTGCTGTGCTCCACAGAAGCCACTTCTAGCAATGTTCATGGTGCTGGAGGGATGTCAGCTTTGCTAAGCTGTGGGGCAGGGGGGAAGAAGGGATTCAAGATAAGAATAGCACATGAAATCTTAAATTTGACAGGCCTGTCAGGGAGGAAATTACAGCTTGGAGGAGGAAAAGTGGTTGTCTTCTGAATTTTCTGTAGTAAATATAAAGTCTGGGGGTTTTGGCGGTGAGGAGGCAGTTCCACCAGGAATGTGTAAGGCTTTGTTTGGGACATGCCTGCCACAGCTGTTTTTCATTATAAGAGAGCAAGAGGAGGACTTGGTGACAAGGAACCCTGTATACTATGGCAGAGCTGGTGTAAAAGGCAGGAAGCCATGACTGTGGAGGGAGAGGGGTTAGAGGCTGGAGGATGCTGGAAATCACTTAAACAGCCCAGCTGGTACTTGAATGAGTTTGGCATAGGGTTGCTCTTTCCTCTGCATCTCCACTGAAACAACAAATTGCTGACCTCACCTGGCAATAACTGCAGTGCAGTTTCCAGCTGTGCCAGGGGCCAGACTCTTGTCTCTTTATGGTCTGTGTTTAAGAATATGTTGCTTGCTTTTTAAGTTATATTTTAAATTCTGCTCTCAGGCCAGCTTGAACTTGTACTGTGGAAGAAATACTAGTATTTATGGCTGCTACGCTGAGTTTCTGCAAAGATTTTTGCCACAGGGAGTGGGGGGCAGAAGGGGAATGAGAGGTGTGGAGAAGAGCTCCGTAGTTCCAGTCTAGAAATGTGCTGGCACACATACATACACTATCACCTGCTGTTCGCAGGAGGCGGAAAAGTGAAATAATGTGCCCAGGGTCACACATCAGGCTGCTGTCAAAGCACAAGCACTATACCTATGTATCAGCTACAGTATGCTTCCTGTTGGACTTGGTTGCTTCTCTTGCTAAGCAGTCCTAGCAATCCCCTGGTTCTGCAGGATGCCTGTGGAGCATTCTTTTTTTTTTTTTTTTTTTTTACTGTATATCCAATCTACAATGTTTCCATGTAAGTCAAATGCAATTTGGAATGAAAATAGAACAGAGATCCACCTTCATCCCTTTATTCCCAGCCAGGCTGCTGAGAAGGTTTGGTGCTGTACTGATAACGCCGCTGGTGACGTGTTTGGCAAAGAGAGGATCTGGGACACTAGAAATGACAGTACTGCAGACAAGGGTTGTTCTGGCCTCATCTTTGACGCAAATTCAGTGTGTCATCCCGCTGTTGGAACAAAGTTGTCCAGCAGGGCTAACACTGAGACACTCCTTACCAGCTGGCTCTGCAGAAGACTCCCACGTAGGGATGGAAGCTCGGTTTGTCACCGCCTGTGCAGCTGCTTCTCTGGAGTTCAGTCTGCAGTCGTACTACCTTCTGTGAGCCATCCTCTCCTCAGCAGGCTTGGGATGGCTTACTGTTGGCAGGACCTTCTCCAAGGGAAGAGGGGACACTTCCAAATAGCGCAAGCATTAGTGAAGTGGGGCCTGGTATTCTGATGCTGTGAATACCCAGCAACTGGGCCAGAGTTTCTGAAGTGTGACCCTCAGGCCCAGTCTGTCCATGCTTAGCATACTGAGGTGTTTGAGAAATCCAGCCCTTTATTTCGATGCTTATCTGACTGCCAGTCTAAATACCTGGCCTCAAGAAGTGAATGATGAAGCACTTCTGAAAGCTGCTCTTTCAGTGCAGGTCTGTCTTTCTTGGATCGCTGTTTTAGCATGGTTGTCAGACTGTGATTTAGAAGAGATCTAGTTCATAATTGCCTGGGCAAAGATAAGAATGAAACTGTTTTCCTATGGATGTCTTTTGCAAGTGGAGTCTTCAGTGCCTAACAGGAGAGAGGTTCTGATAGGAGCAATTACCTGTACATGGGAGTCATAATGGGTCCTGTCTTGAACAGATTCTCTGGTGTCTAAGAAGCATCCAGGTCCTGCCTGTTGCTTCCATGTGGACACCATGGGAATAATTTTCATGAGAAGGTTTATCTTCTCAATCAGCCATCTATTTCTATGAAACTTCTATACTTTTGGTACCTTTGAGCCCTCTTCTGTTTGTTGGTCTGGACAGAAGAGATTTGAAAGATTTCAGGAGGAGAGAGAAAAAGTTGACTAGTAGACAGGCACGCGTAGAATATTGCCACATAAGCTGAAAATATAGTTCTGTTTCTGACCAGTTGTGGCCACTTAAAAGGGCCACGATGTTCTTTGCATTGTGTGCGTAAGATATCACAATATTTCACTTTACTGTTCCTGTTTGCCCTGCTATTTTAAGGGGGGAAGGTGATTTGCTTCTCCTGTAAGTAAGACTCTTAGTTAGCACTGATGATGTCCCACCTCACAGGAATACCGACTTACTAATGAGTTTGGTCTTTGAATTCAAAGCTGTTTGTTCCCACCTATTCCAGACTGGGTTGTGCCCACAATTTGTGAACTCCGTCAGAGTCCTTTTGGATTCTTTCTTATAGTTACAGAGCAAATAAATGAGAGTTCCTAGTGCAGACAGCAGGGAAATAAGAATGTTAGAACCAAAACCTGACCTGCTCCCTGTGGACACGTTGGTGTGATAATGGGGGGCTGATGACTAACCTAGGGCAGTGCTAGAAAGCCAGCCTGATGACCACCACTCCTACCAGGGGTCTGGTGTTGGCTTCTCACAGTGACATCATGGCGCCAAGAGCTCAGGCCAGGGGCAGTCATGGAGCCAAAGTAAATATTTAAGCAAAGGCTGATGAGCACACACTGTGTCTCTAACGTCATGGGTTTCTCGGAAATTTGAGCGCTAAGAACTCGAGCTTTTTCATTTCTGCCATAACAAAGTCAACTGCCCAGACAACCTCTTTCCCTCAATCTTCTCCATTCTCCCTTCTCTTCCAATTTTTTTTTTTTTTTCCCCTAGGGTCTCCAGTAATCATTATTAATCACTTAGAAGGCTTAAAAATAAAGGGGAGATATGGAAACAATGATTCTATCTCTCATATCCAAATAGTGTGGGCTGGAACACAGGGAAAGCAGCGGGCTTTGTGTCCTTGCTCCTGGTGAAGACAGTACAAAGAGGATATGCCAGCCATGTTGCCAAAGGAGAGGATGGTAATAAGGCATTGATGAATTTCAGGAGGATAGCTTGAGAGCCTGGCTGTTGTTTCTCCAGGTCTTTGGTCTTTTTGGCCCCCAAACAGATTACAATACTTAAGAACTAGAGCAGGTCTGGCTTCCACTTCCCAGTCAGCTGAAATTCCACGGGATGTGGCTTCTCTGCTTTTCCTCTCTAGTCCTCCAGAGACGAGACTTTTATATTCCAAATACAACCACTTCAGAGAGGAGGCTCAGGCAGATTTCCCCACACCCGTGCTCTCCAAGCAAGCGACTTGAGTGCTCCCACTTTGGCCAAGCAGCAATACACTGAGTGCATTCCACAGCTTCTTGCTATAATTAACTGCCATAGGTTTAGCTATTTCTTGCCTTCTTTCAATTGCAAATTATTCAAAGACATACCTTTTAGTTCGAGAAGGAGGAATTCTGATATTTTATATTAAGTATACTCATGGTCATATTTCAGCCTGCAGTTTTTGGAGACTTGAAATAAACATTTGTTTTTTCTCAAAGCCACGTTACTTAATAACCTGTTGCAGCTTACATATACTGGTCTCAGACACAGAGCTGTTGCCCCTTTATAGATTTTTTTTCTTTCCCCTGGCATACCTTCTTAAGGTTGATCTTTTAGTCTTGGCAGATAAAGTGCAAACTCCTTGTTTGCAAGTAGCCACTTTATAGTTTCCACTTTGGCTTTTTACTACGCGTTGCTAAGGGTCCTTTATTCCTGTTGTGTTTCCCTTTATTTTCCATTTGGTTCTGGGTAGTTTCAGAATTTACAGTGTCTTCTCACAATAATAACAGATGTCAACGTGGCTTCTCTCATGTCATAGACTGTGTAGACCAAAACAGTATTGACCACTGTTGAACTGGACCCGTTCATATGAGCTGGCAGTGCATCCTAAAAGTCCTTTAGCACTTAAGGGAAGGTAAAGATAGATCGTGATTTTAATGTGAGGAAGCTTTTGCCTGCCCCACTGATGAACTGATGGAACCTGGTGTAGGTGTTACGTAGCATTCTTTACTGGTGGACTTGAAAACATTTCAGATGAAAGCAGGATTAATTCCCCCTTTTATAGGTGGTTAAACCAAAGCACATGGCAACATTATTCATTAGACCAGCTGCTGACCTTGAGAATACAACCCAAGTATCCAGCATCTCAGACCATGCCCTGTTCATTAGGCAATGCTGCCTCTATTTGCATTCTATTGCTGTCCAAATCTGCCTGCTGGTGTCAGGACTGCCATGATGCGAATGTTATGTGGGCTAGCGGGACCTCCCAGAACAGCCCTCCCTCAAGTCACACTGGGAGGTCTCGCTGTTTTAGGCATTGGCCCAAACTTGCCTCCTGTCCAAACTGGGTCCAAATCCACAATTAGACATGTATGAATCCAGGACAGCATTGGAGACTGTCCTGCTGAGGCTGTTCTGCTGGTTGGATAGGGTTTGAAGAGCGGCTCTGGAGAAAGGCAGAGAAGACCTAGCGTACAGACGATGAATAGGTTTGGGAGACAGGAAGCTTGAGATCACAGGGAAAATTATGTGCAATGGCTGGATGGGCATCTTGTCACCCTGCGAACCCACAGAGCAACATCAGCCCTTTGGAGTGTGGCAGAGCCCTTCCTAACCCTGTGACTTCTCCCTCACCTGTGTGGAGGGGATTTATGCACAAGGGTGCTACAAACGCCAAGAAGCGGTGCCTTGTCTAGGTTATTGCTTTCATAGCAGCCAGCATTGACCTCTGGTGATTTTTCCAAGGCTTACATGCAACAAATGGAGAGAAAAATCCAAAACAATTGAAAGGATTGGAATGTGTTTGCAAAGTTGTAGCAGTGACAGTGGATCAGGGCAACACGGTAACATAAGCAGAAATCTTTTTGAAGGGGAAGGAAGGCTTAAGATCTGCTCAGATGGGAGCATGACGCTCAAGAGATGGCATGGTACGGCATGGGATTACTTGCAAGGAGTAGAAGATCTCTCACAGAAACAGAAGAAATGCTGGGAGAATCTGTGGGGTGTGGGGAATCCTAGGTCAGGAACTCTCTCGCAGAGTCCTCTGCCCATCATGAGAGAGGAGTCTTGAGAGCTAGAGGGGGAAAAAGCAGCACTCTTCACCTGTGGGAAGTCCTCGGTCGCTCAGGAGTGGAGAGGGAGGCTGTCTGGCCATGGGTTGGGTACCTGTGTGGGGCCATTCTGGGGCACTTACAAGAAAGCAAAGTGTGTTAAGCTTCCAGATCATTCAAAGAAACAGGGGGAAGGTAAGTCTAGGGAGTCTCGTTTTTTATTCTCCCCTCCCTTTCCTCTCCTGAATCTCCACTTCCCTCTGAAATGAAAGAGAGTTTCTGGAATCACTGAGAACTATTTTCCTACAGGAGTTTTTAAGAGATCATATTTGATGTTGATATTGCCCCCTTTAAAAATGCGTTTTTTAATGATGTCTGAGATTACCAAAGTCAGGAAATTCACAGCCTTATCTACTTCTTTTCTCTTAATTTTTTTTTTCCCTTGTTGGTGAGTATTTAATTTTTTTTTCAGCCTGGACAAGAGAGAGAAGTTAGTCAATTTGTACTTCTGTTCATTAGCACTGGTTTACCTCTCTGTGCTGCTGGGCATTGTAGTAAACTAATGTAATTCTTTTGCAAGAAAGTGTTAAAATCAGGGTAAACAAGGGACCTCAAGAGGTCAGCTGGCCCATGCCCCAGCCTCAGGACAGAACTGACTGTGTGCAATAAATCTGAGAGGTGTTTGTCCTACTGGATCGCTTAAAACCTCTGGCAGGGCTGATTCCTCACTCTCCTTTAGCATCTATTACAGCTATCCTTATTATTATAACATTTTTCCTCACTTCCAGCCCAGATCTCCCTTGCTGTGATTTGAGCTTCTTGACCTGTTTACCAAGGGCGTAGATTTTTTTTCTTTACAGAAGCTAATACTTTCTCACTCCTTGCAGTCCTCTTTCCTATAGACCAGCCAATCCTGATGACTGTTGCAGCTACCAATGCAGTTTTCCAATGAAAATCACAGCTACTCTGTAGTATTTTCATCCAACCCATATTTTCCTGGTTAGCTTTTGAGGTCATGTGAAACAGTGCTAAAGCCCTTAACAGAGTTAAAGCATGTGGTTTCTTGTGCTTGTCGTCTGTCTACAAGGCCTGTATCATGAAAAGAAACTTAAACACGCTTCAAGTGATTTGTTAGTGACAGATGTGTGCTGGATGTTACTTATCTCCTGATTTACCTGGTGGGTGCTTCCAAATGGCTTGTTTGTTTTGTTTTCTCTTGGAATTAAAGTTCAACTAAGCAAGTCATACCTCTGAGTCCTCCCTTTCCCTTTTCGAAGATGAGCACTGTCTTTATGACTCTTCTGTCTTCCAGAAACATTCTAGTCCTGCACAAGCTGTCAGAGATGCTTCACAAGGATGGCTGTGAAGGTTCTGCTAAGTTTCCTAGGATGAATTTCATCCAGCTAAAAACTATGTATCATATCTATTCTGTTCTCTGAATTCTAATCTGAGGTTTTCCTCTACATTGCTCTTGTGTTGACTGCGTGATCCGTAGTGATTTTTTTAATAGATGCCGAAGCAAAAAAGTCGTTAAAAACTATGCCTGCTTCATCTAACAGGAGCTTTCATTGCCCTGAAATAAATCAATTCCTCACTTGTTTTCCTTTCCCTATTATTCTACCAGTGCAAGCTTTGTCATCTTTCTTCTCCATGCTAGTTGTATTTCCCTTTCTGTCATGGCCTCCATGATTTTTATCTCTGTACACCTGTACTATTATTTTACACACCCTGTTTGTAGTTTTTGCCTCTTCCCACAATCTACATGCTTCCTCTCTATGGGGAAGGCTGCTGAAGAAGTCACGATTTGGTCTCTTTCTCCCTGCCACTTCTACATTAGGACAGGTTGTGTCTTAGGTACCCTTTCTTTAAGGACTGGAGACTCGTATGAACTTCTTTCCCATGGGATCTTTCCTCTGACTTCTGTTCATTTAATTCCATGTTCTTTACAACAGCCTATTTTTTTCTCCTCAGTCTTCTTTCCTAAGGCTCTGAGGCTTTGTTGTTTGGTCATTCTCAACCAGCTTGCTTTCCTGCTTTGCTGTTTCAGTGTGTTTCAACACTGCTAGCATCAAACAGGGAGGACTTCACTCCTCTGTGTGGTTTCTCAGGATTTTGCATCAGCAGCATTTCTCCTCAGGTATGGCTGAAGAACTTGCAGAACAGCCTGTGCCCTGCAACGTTCCTGTCTCTCTAGTCCCTTGCTTCCCCTGGCAATTACAGGTAACCATTGCCATATTTCAGTTTGGCTGAAGTTTTATAACTTGGTTTCTAAACTGTTTTCTTATGGCTTGAATTTACACCAGGCGTAAATTACATCTCTGTCAGGTTTTATTCTTAACTTACCAGCCACATTGAGGAGTTTAGATGCATGCTATATAAAATCCCTCAGGCAACATAGCAGCAAGGAAAATCCAGGAATGCTGGAGAGGTGAAAATCAGTAAATCAAAGCTAACTTCGAGACTGGCCTGTTGCTGCAGTGAAGTCAAACAGTAAACGGAAGATAGAGCTGGTGGAAGTTTCTTGTAAAGATCCCATTTTCCTCTAGAGTGAAGAGGACCAAGACGTCAACTCAGTCATGTCCTCTTTGGCAGAGGGCTCTAATGCGTTGACTTATGCAGTTGTTCTGATCACATAGAAGTCCAAGAAGTAATGAAACCTTAACCCTTCTGTTTCCTAAGCGGAACATCATGTGTTCTCTATTTTAACTGATTGACATCATGCTGATACTTTGTTAGTACAAGTATTAGCCTTTACATAAGTTCTTGTGCATAAGTTCTGAACTCCTGAACGGTGCTTCAGCACCACATTCCTGTGCCTCTGTGTGTAGTGGGCTGTGTCATTCTGTCAAAATGCATGTTGTTGTGTATTTGTACTGTGTAAATATTGTACGTTTAATGCATGATCAGTATCGTAGTCTCAGAGAAAGGTCTGTGAAGGAGAGCCGTAAAGAGTCCGGTATCATTAATGGTTAAAAAAACCTGCTTTCCAGCTGTGGAAGGTGCTACAAAAACTTCGAACAGAACCGTAGGTGTTAGCTCGATTACACGAAGCTGCGGTTTAACTAGTGATGCTCACCAATGCTGCCATCTACAGGAAGTTATTCTCCCTTGCGGACCTCCAGGCACATTTCCCGCCCTTGCACCGCCATAGAAATAACTTCATTTTTCTGTATAGGGTTTCAGTCATCTGAGTTGCCACACAGCAAACTCAGTATAGGCATATTATAGGTTCTTATATTTTACAAAGTGCTAAGCAAGTAATGTTCAAGAGAATGCTAAAGGCAGTAAATTTGTGTGTCTATTGATGCCTGCATAAATCATTAAAAGAAAGAGAGAAATGTTTTTCAGGACTCTTTTCCCATTTACACCTGTCTGCGACTTTTCCCTTACACATCACCTTCCTTTTTTCTCCTTTACCTTCCTTCCTTTCTTTGGCAGCCGACAGGAGCACTCGGTGTAATCCCAGCAAGAACCGCTCCAAGCGCTGTCAGTAAGCAGCTGGCAGGTAGAGTTCATGTAACATTGCATTCAGGACCAGTTTCAACATCCACCATTTTAATATCTAAATAGTCATGGCACTGAGCCATGTCGTGGGGCCTTTCCCACTGCGTACAAGAAAGATTCCCATCTTGCCAGGACAGAGCAAGTCTTGCCTGGCATCTTAACCGCCCACAAAAATTAGTCAGACGGTAACTAGTCGAGCACGGCTTCACTTCTGCTTACGACATGCTTTATCTTCAGCAACTTTCAAAAGTCAAGGAATTTTCTTTTTACATGCTGCAAATGTCAAAGAAATGACCTTTGTCTGTGACCTTATCTGTAACCTAGTTAAGGGAGCATCTTCCCACCAGTTTGTTCTGCTATTATTTCTACAACTTCTAATCCTACAGTACTTGATTTGGTGATGCTTTTAATGGTGGCGGTGAGCTTTGTTTTTTACGGTATGAATGAATACAACAGCCATGTACTAGTGCTAACAGATCTTGGTGTTTTGCAATGTCTCCTCTGTACGCCCAAGTGCTCACTGAAAGGGTCATCGTACCACAAATGTTGCAGACTCTGTGGCCTGTCACCCCGATCGTAGCAGGTTATTTTTACAGTATTATTTTACAATTTTTGTAGTATTATTTTAGATGTATCAACCACAGTTGGTTGGGGGTAAAGTGAGGCAGGACTTGGCTGTTATATGAATAAATGCTGTGTCTCTGAAGACAGATGGATTCCAGATTTACCTCCTCCACTACGAGAAGTGTGGGCTCCTCAGCAGCTCAGACTGTGTGGAGCTTCTGTTTGCAAGCACCGACTGTAATTTGCCACCTGTAGCAAACTATGGTGCACAGAGGAAAAGAAGGTAAGTACTCCAACATAAATTTGCAGTGAATTGAATGATGCGGTGCAAAGCCAATTACCATGGGTGGGCAGATGGGAGTTGTGGAGTGATCGTTTATATACATCAATTACTGCTTAAGTTTTTTTGTTGTTTTGGTTTGTTTGTTTGTTTTTGTTTTGTTTTCCAAACAATGAGACAGGGTTACCTGGGCTTCAGAATCCTTCAAAAGAACCTTTTCTTGCTCGACTCGGTACAAGACACCTGTGCAGTGCAGACGCTTGGAGCAGTGTAGAGGAATGTAAAGATGCCACCCTAAGTCACAGCACTTCTCTGTGACCCCTTCAGGGTCTGTTCTTGCATCCCTACTATCTCAAGGCCAGCTCTGTCTGATCAATACCGCATTTGGAGAAGGCATCTCAGGTTGCCCTTTATCCTATGTCATGGCTGAAGCTAAGGTACTCCTTCAGAGGTTGCCATGTGATGGATAGCGCTGGAGTGAGACTGAAGAAACCTGCCACTGACTGGCTGTTGTAGTAAGGTGATGCCTTGTGGTGATGGGTGTGCAAATACGATATTTTAGGTCCCTGTAAGCACTGGGGAAAGGGAGATGCCTAGCTGTACGAACAGACCTTCTTGGCTGGTTACTCAGACACAGCATAGGCTAGATTTAACGACATTGCAGTCTGGAGCAGGCAGAACACATTGTGTTCAACTTTTTATTTGAATTGCTTCAAAAGAAATGTGTTTCATCTGGGGATTTTTACAGTGCTACTGGAGTACTTATCTCTGTGCTGACTCCTTTAATTTTTGCAGTCACTTTAGATTTCCACCGAAATATTGGAGTTGCTTGTAATAAAAGACGGTCCTTACGAGGAACACAGGGCAAAGACAACTGCAACTGACTTCCTGCATCTCTCCAGGCAGAATCACTCTCTTTTCACAGTTCCCTTATTTCACACTAAAGGGATATTTCCTCCCTTTGATACAGAACTTTGGTGACTAATAACTAGATGTAAAGTGCGGCTCCAACGCCAAGAATGGTTGATTTTACAAGCAGCTTTGTAAAGGTAGCTGACATGGAGGTTTTAAACAGAAACTCTTGCTTGTCCAGCGCAGAGAAATGCAGTGAGTGCTGTTCTGGTAGCAGGGAGTTTAGTTGTGACCAGAAAAGCATTCAGAGTCCAAGAATCACCACCAAAAAAACCCACTGAACTATTTATATGTTTTCAGAACTTTTTATGGTGACATGTTTCTCCTCCTCAGGCAGTGTCAGCCCCTCTGTTCCTGAGGCTGCTAGCCAGCAGGAGGCTTTGGGAACAGGCTCTTCACCCTCGCCATCTCGCTAATGCAGAACAACCTTAAGTGTTGTTTCAATTGACTAACAGGACAATTTTCGTATTTTTTTTTTTTTTAATATTAGTTTTCCTTTTGCAAACCTGTCAGCCATCTCTCCTGAAGCTCACTTCTGCCAGGAAGTCTCTGTCCCGTAGCTCTCTGGTCTCTTGACTCACAATGTCCCCTGATTTTCCTGTATTTGTGTTATTGGCACGTGTGTCCTCGTTGTCTCTGTTGGAGTAGAAGCTCTTGGCAGATGGGCCCTGAGTATTGTGGAAGATCTCAACCACTGGCAAATGCTTAAAGATTGCCATTCTCCATCTTCTTCCTTCTGTAGTCCCATCTAGATTACATACAGCATTTCCCTTCCTCAAAGTATAACTATTTGACAAAACTGATTTTTTTTTTTTTTTTCCACAAGCTCCCAGCCCTGTTTAGCTGCCGTAACCTCACTGGGGTCATGGCACTGGAAATGGCTGCACTAGAAATGCCAGGGCTGTAATTCCAGGCATGGCACTGGAGCCCTGCCTATGAAGAGGTCTGCAGTTTATACACGTATAATGTTCTACAGTTATATCTATAATGCACACACGCTCTTTGGCTTGGCTGCCTAGGCTCCAAAAGAGTAGCTTTTTTGATATTTAACCGTAACCCTTTCCTGACTAACCTAAATCTTTCAACCTTTTTCAACACTTGAACCCTTAAAGCTTTCCTAATAAGCATAACATAAGCATTTCCTGTATAGAAAACTTAAACATACCAAAGTTTGGCTTGCTTTTCATTGTTATTTTCACAAGTGTCTTAAAACCAAACAAACCACAGGCTGAAAGATCACTGACTTTAAGTTAAACTGAAAAAATTCACACATTTTTACATCTGCATGACAGATTCTGCTGGTTTACTGTTCAGTTCATGTTATTATAGTTTATCTGTGGAAGGGGAAGAAAGAAGAAGAAACTGGCTATGTTAAAAAAAGTTGGGTTGCTGAGATATTTTGGGGAATAATTGCTCTGAACAAAATCTGCCATTATCATTGTGCAATGCCAGGGAAACTGCATGATGTAAACAAACGTATTTGCCTTCCTGTCATTTTTTCTAGGGATAAGGAGGTGGTAATGGTAACACTCTTCCACCATGTCAGGCAGCTTAATTAGTGGCAGTGCAGTTATTTAGTTCTAAACATTAAGTGTTGTTTAATGCTTAAGAAGCCACTTTTTTTTTTCAAAGCAGTGCCCAACCCTTGCTAAGATTCCTTCAGATGTCTTGTCAGGAGGTGTAATCTTAACTATGGCTGTTGTATGTGTATGTTGTCCTCCTTGTGTCTATTTTTTGGAGGAGATGAGGGAACGTTCATCCAGATGATATTTTCCTTAATCATTTCTTACTTGTTCTAGATTACCTATACACATTTTCTCTTGTGATAAAGTGCGAGAAGGACTAAGAGTCCCTACATATGTTTAGTCTGAGACCGCTTTGTATCTGAAAGCTGGATGAGGAGGTATGAAGAAGTGCATTTGAGACTCTGGAAAAGGAAAGTGATTCTGTCCTATGGTCTTAGAAGTAGAGAAGAAAAATACTTTGTTGCTGTCTTTTTCTTACTGTTCACTTTACACTCCCTTTGCAAAACACCACAGAACATCCTCAGCCTATATGGATCTAGTAACTTTGTCTTCAATAAACGGTGCTGCCCCAGAGAAATAAAGATGCATGTCTTGGTACTGATATTCACCATAAAATAAACCTGTGTGTCATTTATAAGGCAGTAAATTCTCTTTAGGGGCTTCTGCAGCTGTCATTAAGTGTTTAGCTCTACAGGAGCTCAGACAACTCTGGAAGAGAAGGACGCTGTAAACTGGGGTAGGAGGGAGAAATCCAGGAGGAGTAAATATGTAGAAAGCATTTAGAGCAATTCAATCAAGCCAAGTTTTTCAGCTGAGGTGAGATGGCTAGGTTATCCTGGAGGACATCCCTAGGAGCTCATATACAGCTGGGCTCTTTGTTTTGCCTTCTGTGCCTCTGCACTTCCCTCCTTTCTCCGTCAGGGATGACAACAATGGCAGAACGCAGGAACCGGCCTGCTTGCTGCTTGGCGGAGTGCTGGGCTTGCAGCCTGCATTTCTTCCCTTCCTTCTTCCTATAGCCAGGCCCCAAACCTGTTGCAGCTTCCTTCACGCTGTGCAGAAAGGATGAAAGGAAAATTATTCCCCCTGCCCCTTTTATGGAGGGGAGGCTGAGGAAATGCTAGGCTGTGACTCGCCCAGGATTACTTAAGAAAACTTAGGTGAAGCAGGGCATTGGCTCTGTTCTTGGAGTCCTACTTGGGTTCTGTGAGCATACAACCTTCTCTGAAAGGAATCCCTCTTCTATTAAGAAAAAGAAAAAGCGAGGATAGCACCATGCTGTTGCTATCCTGATAATTTTTTTTTTTAACCCGTTTTTTAACTCCTAACAAATGTGTCAGGCGTTTCAGGAATGTCACAGCTTTGCTCTCCCTGGTTTTGCTGGAGGAATTCTTGCAGGGCTGGCAAAAAGGTGGGAGGCAGCTTTGTTAGCACACAGGTCAGACTTCTTTTTGGAGCTGCCCAAATTTAACTTTCTCCAAATACCCCAACAGCATATTAACTGAGGTTAAAATGGCATCTTCCAGGTTGGAGAAATACTGCATTCCTGACTACTACTAGATTTGCCATCACTTTAGATGACGATTAATGTCTTTTTAGGAGGGGCCTTACTGTCAAAGCCCCAAAGAAGCATTTTTGATAAGACTGTCTTCCCTAGTTGCCCACCTTCAATGCCTGGTCTCCCTCCTCTCCAGTTTAGCTTCAAGTCTGCCACCCAATCTGTTAACTGGGGTAGGCCCCATCAGGAGGGAAGAGGGGTACCTCCCGCTCTCCGAAAAGAAACGTTTATTCCAGCTCTGTGCTACTGTGAAGAATGAACTTCCATGTGATATGAAACTCTGTGGCTTATGCCTGTGAACAGTCCTCCATCACAGCAAGGTTGGTGTGTGCCTCTGATCAGTCACCAGCAGATCTTTCTAGTCTCAATAGCTCTTCTCACGGCAGGTACCTCCCTTTGTAAAATGTGGACTCTGTTCTCTGTTGAAATCTCTCAGTCCAAATCCAGTCAGCGTCGTCTTTATCTCTTTTAGCCTCCACTTTTTTATAAAATACTGCTTCTTTCCCTGGTGCGGCCAGTCACAGGCTACTGTTTCTCACTTTCGGTGTAAAATTGCCTGTGTAGTTTGACAGTGTCAGATTTGGTGACAAACAGGCAACGCTCCGGATGGAGCAGGGATAGCAGCAGCTATGTTGCATGCTAGCAGGGTGCCCCGGGCCCCAAGATACCAAGTGCTGGGAGCAGCTGCCAGCCAAAAAAGACAAAATTACTGCTCCCCTCCAGCAGCCTTACGGGCAGGCTGATGCACCCCAGGTGGCTTGCCACTTGCGTTGGTGCTATGGGGTTATCACAGCAGCTGGTCCCTGCTCCTGTTAGGGCAATGAGGAGGATGGAGGGAACCCGACTGCCCCATGGCGAGGGGGGCTCAGGTGGTACCACTGATGCCATCACAGGACAGCCTGGCTGTCCGTGGGGGGCACAGGAGTTTTGCATACCATGCTCTTTTTCTGCCAGGCAACAACTGATTGCTGCGTAATGCCAGGATCACTGAGTAATTTTGACGATGCAGGAGGCTGGAATCATCAAAAGTGAAGTCCAATCGCTGTCTTCAACAAAGAAATTTTTCTTCTGTTTTTTTGTCTGGTGTTGGGCAGTTTTTATTAAACAGTTCCAAAACAAATTCAGCTGGTCTTCATACAGAGTTTTGCTATTAATGATTTACAGCAGCCCTGATTTGGGCTCTAGTTTATTACAGACCTATCAAGAAAGACCAACTTCTGGTTTTCCTGTCTTCAAGAAAGTTGAGATTTTTCTAGGTTTTAAATGCCACCTCGGACAAGCCCTCTTGAAAATAAATGTTCTTTATGCATTAAACAAGCAGCAAGATAGAGCAGAAAACTTTATTTTCTGTTGTAGGTCTACTTTAAGGTCAGCACTATAAGCCTTTTCTAACTCCTTTAAATTTTAAACTGCTTTCTTAAGTCAGTCATGTTCAACTTACCCTAACACCCAAAATGAAGTAAAACACCCTGCTGCCCCCAACATTGCACCCCTTTCCCCTTCTGAGGAAAGGAAACCTGAGGTGAAGCCTGCATCCAGGTAACCACTAGGATCTAAAAGGATTCCTGAATGTTTGATCCCACTATTTGAGATGGGCAGAGCTTCATGGGGCACCAGGAAGAAATCTCAAGCACTGCTGTAGCAGCTACAGCAAGGCAGTTAAATTAGTACACGGCAACTGCCTGGGGAATCTCAAGCTCGCTCATATCTGAAATGAAAAGCAACTATTAAACATCTAAACATTGCTTGTGATTTGCAGTTCCTGCCCCGAGACTTGCAAAAATGTTTTAAGAGGATGCCGGACAGGCCCTTGTCGATTCCATCTGTATATGAGGCTGTCCAGCAACTTTTTTCCTTATTGCAGAATTGGTGTCTGCAAAAAGGAAAAAGGAGACAAAAGGAAATCCTTGACTTATGCTGTTTCTTTTCACCCCTGCTCCTGAGGTGGATGAGGTACCTGAGTGTAAGAAAGGTGCAGGATTGCAGACTGTCCCCAGCAAAGCAAAGGCCTCATGTCACGGAGCAGAGTTTCTGCCCATTTCTTCTTGGTAGTACGAACAGGTAGCATGTTTAACGGGGAAAAAGCAATGAAACATTGCTGAAAAGTGCCTTTCTTTGCAAAGTAATGTAGATGAGTAGTGTTTTAAGAAAATGTTTGTTTTGGTGAGGGGAGGATGGTAAAGGAAAACCCCCATCTTGGAAGAAAACACCCACCCTTTCTCCTGGAGACAGGTAAAGGAGCAGGCATCTGCACACTTCTACATTAACTAAAGAAATGTTTTTTTTTCTAGACACACGGTAAGCAATTTTTTCTGCCTCTTCCTGTGTCCCCACTCGCATCCTCCTGGCCGATTCTGGAGTAATTGCTCTAGAAAGAACGAAGGGGGGAAAAAAAAAAAGAAACAAAACAAACAAACAAAAACCCAGAAGAATCTCAAAGAAAGGACTGCAATCCCACCCCCCCCCAGGTGTACCCACGCAGCTGCGGGCGCGGCGGCGGGAAGAGGCGGTGGGAAGGTGCGGCCGCGTCCCGCATGGGGCGGGCGGGACGTCGGCGGCGGCCGCTCGGCTCCTCCCCGGGCTCCTCCGGGTGCGAGCGGGAGGATCCCAGCCCCCTTCCTCGGGGCGACGGGGGCCGAGAGCGAGCGGGAGGAGGAGGAGGAGGAGGGTCGGCTCCAGCGCCTCCCCTCTTCCCCGCCTCCCTCCCCGCCGAGCGCAGCGCCCCGAGCATGGAGCCTGCCTGAGACGCTCCGCGGGCTCCGGCAGCTGCAGCTGCGGCACAACATGGAGGCGGCGCCGCCGCTCCCGCTGCTGCTGCTGCGGCTCCTGGCCGCCTCGGTGCTTCGGTGCGAGCCGGGCTCGGCCGGGGGTGAGTTCTCCTGCGCGTCGGGCGTCGCGGGGCCCGGGTCGGCGGGGAGGAGAGCGCTTCTGCCCCTTTTGTTGTCGGACTTCGCCAAACTTCCCCCGGACTGCGCCGGGGGAAGGACGCGCACATGGAGGGGACGGGGCTGAGCGCGGCTCTGCTAGGGGGTCTGGGGGACGGGAGGTTGGGTGCGTGTGGGCCCCCCCACCCGAGCTATCCCCCCTCCTAGCCCCTCTTTGCCCCCCCAGGGGCACGTGTGGGGGGGTGCAGAAAGAAGGGGCCTCCCCTCGGGGGCGCGTCCCGCCCGGGAGCCCGA